>JBBPBX010047621.1:0-12249 GCA_038048925.1 Garcialebias charrua | reverse complement strand
TCCTCCCTTCAGTGAAGGTAGAACAAAGGCTGTTTTCCAAGTGTTTGGCACAGTGGTAATGGCAGTCGACCCCCGATCGGAAGGTTGGAGGTTCGAATCCCGCATCCGCCCACCATGTGTCGTTGTGTCCCTGGGCAAGACACTTAACCCCGAGTTGCTCCCGGTAGGTCTGGATGGCGCCTTGCAAGGCAGGCTACCACTACCGGTGTATGAATGTGTGAATGAATGGGTGGATGGCTGGTATTGTAAAGCGCTTTGGGGCTCCTCACAGGGGGCTGGAAAACGCTATATAAATAAGCTCCATTTACCATATTTTGGCTTATGGATAGATTAAAGACGTGAGACACTATTTCTGCAATAATGTGCGACCAGCCTTAATAAATAAGCTGGAAGGTCATCAGGGCCTACAGATTTTCTGAGTTCCAGACCTTTTAACAAATTGTTAGTTTCACCAACAGAAAACAGTGAAAATGAAAAGGTGTGGTTTACTGAAGATTGACTTGTACGAGAGATTCGATTTGTAGATGTTCGGCTTAAAGTAGAAGTAGTTGGTTTTCCATTAGAAACTGTAGCAAAAAAAGAAACTACAGACAACACAATGTCTATTGAAACAGTTTACAATCTCATGCTTATTTGACATGGGAACAGGGTTGACAAGTAATTGTGGTGGCAGATTAGATGAATGGGAGCTGCCAGAAAGTGATTTAATGGTTTTCCAAAATCTTTTAGGGTCATTTTGATCTTCGGAGGTAATTAAATGTTTGTAAAACTGACTTCAACATAGCCTTTTGTGTTTTATAAGGTTAGCTTGCTGTGGTGATCATTCTAAACCAGATTGACTCCACAAGTTAATCGGTAGATGTACATCCAATGATCATTTTCTGAGACTCCATCGAGTGGTTCATGAGATAATTTGATAATGACAGACTAACAAATTCGTACAGACAGAGGCATTTACACAGTTACCCATCTTTCATGTTGGTGGATGATAAAAGCCTCAAAACGTGCTACATGTCTGTTCTGGTATTGGCTAATGTTGCTCACAAACATCAAAACTAACTATAAATGACATAACCTCCTTGGTAAAAGTAAACATTGCTCAGTGTCATGCTTGACATTTAGCAGATACATGTTTTTATGTCAGTGATAGGAAGTAATTTTCAAATTATGTAGTTTAGTATAATTCACATTTCAATAGTTACTGTATCATTTTGTTAAGTGGTTGTTATTTCTCTGTCAGCACCTAAAAGTAACACACTGCTGACACTAACACAAGCTGGAGGTGGTGTGCCAAAACTTTTACCAACCACCAGGATGCTTTTTATAGCAGTGGTGATGTTTTATCAGAACACCTGCCTACAAAAAATTAGTGATCCCATCAGGTTTGACATTTTTACAAGTTTAATTAGGAAGGCTTGGAAAGTGGAAACCACAGCCAGAGATTAACTACACCTTTGTTGCTATAATGTGTGATCACCTCTTCAAGATGCACATAAAGTTTAATTTTTAACACATTTTTAAATGCTTTTTTTTTGTTGTTACTCAAAACACCCATCTCAATATTTTAGGTCCAAAATTGTTTGAGATATTTTACTCACGCTGTTGATTGATTCTATGATGAGGAGGAGATGCTGCAATCTGCTTTGCCTTGTTATGTTAAGCAGCTGTGATTGGTTTCTAACTAACATGCAGCTGTCAGAAGACATGAAGATGGTGTTTCACAGTAGTTTTCAGGGAGAAAATATTCTTAGGCAGTTTAAACTAAAGGAATGTGTGTGTTAGTATTACTCCTTGAACTTGCACATAATTATAAACAAGACCCCCAGCTGGGATTTGATCTGGCAACCTTCTTGCTGAGAGGTAACAGCTCTACCAACTGATCCACTGTGCCACTCCAAACCTATTGTCCAGTGAAATAATTTTACTCAGAAACTTTTACCAGCTGTTTGTTTCAAAGACTATTAATCATCTCCTCTTAGGAAGTAATAATGTAGTATTTGTGATGAAGCAGTTTATTGAAAACTGTTGAGTGGCTCATTATTTACATTATTCATTGCATGCGTATCTTGCCAACTAAAAGTGTATTAGTTTGGAACCAACTGCATGCCAAAAGTCCAAACTATCTGGCCAGTATTTGGGTTTTGTTCAATTGTCTGCAGCAACAACCTCAACAATAGAGTGTAATTACAAGAGGAATCTTTTCATCTGTGTCCTGCTTTGTTTCACTGTGTTACAAAACTCATTGAAGTTCTTGTGTGATTTCTGTCTCAATATCTAATAAATGACACCCCCCCCCCACACACACACACACATACACACACATACCCACATTAGGATATAGGCATTTAAATTAGTCAGGCTCCAAGCAAAAACTGTCCCAATCAATGGACACAAATGAGCCTCCATTCAGAAATGTTTATTTATAGACTTGACAGGATGGCTAAAGGCCACGGCTTGGATCATTTTCTGTCCTTTCTAATGATACACTCTAAAAATAGTATTTGGGCTGTAGTTCATCTGGGACTTATTTACATTATTCTCACTTAATTCTTTTGGTTTAGCAAAGACAACTTATTTTTATGGGTTCAATTAACTTAAAAGTTACACATTTTATCTTAAATGAACTTTTAACTTTGAGTCCAAGTGAAACAATTAAGTTTAATGAAGCTTATTATTCTACGTCAGACGTCATGATGTAAGGTGACCAGATTTCTGAAGTGAAATCTGGGGACATTTCCAATTCGGAGACTAATAACATTGAAATTTTATCAAGACGAAATTAGAAACGGGGACAGTTACTATTTCATTTATTTTTACATATTTATTCATCTTTAAACAATAAAAATCATATATAACCGCAGGAATGTGTCTCTTCACACTAACATTTCCTAAGAGTAATACAATTAATAAAGTAATAGTAGTAGTAATAGAGTACTAAAACTGGGAGGGAGGGTCAAGGCTATATACTGTACTAGTAAGTGAGCATGCATATGAGTGAATGAGAACGTGTATGCACTTACATAGGTGTCTATAAGTACACAATGTATGGTTAAGTAGCTGATGTGTATTTATATTGTGTGCATGTGTGAGGTGAGTGAAGGTCAGGTAGTCGGCTGACATGAGCTCATCTCTGGTTCTGTGAGGTCTCTTCTGTCTGAAGAGATGGTGACCATGAAGGTCTGGAATAGAAGAAGAGCAGAAAAGGTTGCACACAAAACTAAACGAGTACAGATAATAGTAACGAGAAATACTTAAAACATAATAAATGAAACAATTTAGTAATATGATTGTATACCTATCACTTTCTTTTTATTTGTTCTTGCACTTATTTCAAGGTCACTCAAAAAAACTGCCTCTTCACACTGCTGTGGTTAGAGAAGTACAATGAACCTGACGCTCAGCTCAGAGGAAGAACTTCTGTCCTCTCAATTCAAACCAGCTGTAATATCTCTCCAGTATACAGCCACTCTGTCATCACTCAATACGTTACCAGTCAAACTACTTCATCAGTTTATCGCTTGAACTTGAATTGTAAATATTTGACATCATAAACATGAGACAGATAAACTTTGCCTCTATACCAACATCAACTACCTCATACATATACTGTGTACATTAACTCTATATGCTGCTGTGCCACTCTTTGCAAATGTCAATGCTAGAACCTTCAGTTTATTTTATAGATATACTTTTTATACTTTTTATACTACTATGCAAAAACTCAGGACAGTATTACACTTTTATTATTTCATTTTATGCTTATGTTCATTGGGTGTTTGGTGTTTCAGTGTTGGTGTAAATTTTCATACTTTTATACTATTATGAAAAAACTCAGGACAGTGTTACACTTTTACTATTTTATGCTTATGTTTATTAAATGTTTTAGTGTTTAGTGTTTAGATGGTTACTGTTGCACCGAGGGACTGAGAGAAACGCAATTTCGGTCCTGTGTATGTCCTGTACATATTGCAGTTCTGACAATAAAGTTGACTTTGACTTTGACTTGAACATTAACTTAAATGAAGAGCAACAATCTGAAATGGATGTAGAAATGGAAACTCTGCTGGTAATTTCTCAGTAAAATGGCACTTCATCTTCTTTGAAAGAGCTGCGTTGTCATTCAGACTCGTCTTTCCTCTTTCATTTCCTACTTTTTCTTTGCAACACTCCTCTGCTCTTTTCCTTCTCTTTCCTTTATTCTTCTTTCTACCAGTCTTCCTATTTTCACACTCTTTTTCTACCAGTCTCTGTATTTTTCTTCTCTCTCTTTAACTCTTATTTCTATTAGTCTATTTCCCTCCTCTCTCCTCTTCAATAAGTCTTCCACTTCTCTAAAATCATATACTTAAGCCTGAAAGTCTATGTGATGCCATGTCACAGTAGAAGTCATCTGAACAGAAACATTCATGTATATAAAGTAAGTTAACACTATTTATCTGAGGAACTATCAGATTGATTTGAGTTTTAGTGTATTAGCAAAACAACTCATAACTAGCATTGAAAATATAAACTAAAGTCACCAATCAATTCTACAACATCTTACTTTGCATGAACCCTTGGCACGTGCACCCTTGTGCAATATTCATCAAGTCAAGTCCAAACCAACTTAACTGAGCCTTGAAAACAGTTCATCTTCCTGTTTTCATTTCTCCCACTCTCACTCGAGCTGCAGTTACTCACTACTGATTTGTTTGTTAATAAAACTTGATTTGGGTCCTCATCTTTAGTAAAACTAATTACATCTCAGACCTATTCTATTTTTTTTTTTAAACATGGACACAGCTGACAACACTGAAACATTTCCTACTGTAGACAAAACTTTTATCATGTAAGGATCAGAGTCAGAGAGTCAGAGTCAGAGAGTCAGAGAGTCTTTATTGTCATTTGCACCGCATGTGGTACATGAGATGAAAACGAGATTATGTACACGAGGTCCCAGTTACATCCAACAACAATGAAAGAGAAAAACAGTAATAACATCTAGAACTAACTAAGAAAAGCATCAACTAGTAATACACTAAGCCTAATATAGTGGGAATAAACAGCAGCACGAACATGAGTTTGTATGAGCAGATGGTCACAGATGAATACAGCAACAAGAAAACAGATCAGCATCAGCATGATGTGATATTTTGCAGTGTTTATTTTTTAATTTTATTTTTATTTATTCATGAGTCTAACAGCCTCAGGGTAGAAGCTCAGCCCAGTTCAAACAAAATACCGTACTTTTTGGCGTATAAGTCACAGTTTTTTTAAACTAATTTGCATGTCCTGCGACTTATATGGCGAAGCAACGTATTTATGGATTTTTCCCCATATTTTTAGACCCATTTTTGGCTCAGATATGACCGTTTTTCATTTTGGCAAAAAATGGTGCAGTACCACTTTTGTCCGCTATGGGACACTTCCAGAGGGTCCACCGACCATTTCCAGCTCATGTGTCTGAAAAATGCCTCATCTGCTTGGACTGACTCTGTCGCTGCCCGGCCTCCTGCTCTAGAGGTAACTTCTGTTTGCTATGTTTGTTAGCTGTTAGCAAGATAAGTCAAGAACCACAGGACAGATTTTTATGAAACTTACAGAATGTAATCACTGTATGGACATTTACAACTGACTAGCTTTATGAGATGTTTGAGATTTTAAAAAAAATCGATCTTTTAGCATGTTGTTAGCGGTTATCTGCCATAAACAGATACTACGGTATTTAGATAAATAGCTCATAAACCACTCGGCTGATATTTTTTTAGCTTACAGAGTGTAATTATATGGGTTTCATATACAAACTATTGACCTGTATAAGACATTTGAGATAAAATTAGATTTTTTATTTGTTTTTTTAGAGACGGAATCATCTCGTGTTAGCTTCCGTTTTATTTCCGTTTATATTGTTATAAATAGCTCATAAACCAATCGGCAGATTTTTTATTTTAGCTTACAGAGTGTAATTACTGTATATGGGTTTCATTTACAAACTGTTGACCTGTATAAGACATTTGAGATAAAATTCAATTTTTAAATAATTTATTTTCGTAGCCCACACGACCGTTTGGAAGACGTCAAACTGAAACAATTTAAATCCAGCAGATTTGACCATTTCGTGAATTTATTAAGGAACGGTTAAGCTAAGGAACCCTTGTGCTATAATGTCAGCTATAATTTTTGGCAAACAAATAATTGTTTTTACCGTGTTAATCTTCTTAAAAGCCTTGCTGTGCACTCCTGTGGCAGACATTTGCAGCAGAGCTACGATGAACACTCGGTCGCACCACATTTCTGGGTTGTCAGCTGTGACGAGTAACATACGCGACGCGTTAGCAGTGACGCATAATAGATGCGACTTACACGGCGAAGCAACGTATTTATGGATTTTTCCAAATTATTGCCAATAATTGGACAAAGCGACTTATACGGCGAAGCGACTTATACGGCAAAAAGTACGGTAAGTACATTCATACATACCATAACACAGGAGAGCTCCCTGTCAGTGTTGACAAACTCGCACTGTGCTTCTTCTTCCGTTTTAAAGGCAGCACGCGTGGCTCTTCTTCTTCTTCTCTGTTGGCTGTAACGTCAGCACTGCAGTGCCGGCGCAACCAGCTGCTACAATAATAGCGGTAGTTGCACGCAACTGCACCCAGCTAGAGTAACAACAGTCAACATGCAACTTTTTTTTTTCTCCTTCATTAAATGCTCTAATCGGGGACATTTCCAAGGACAGCTTTAGCAGGGGACAGGTCGTCCAAAATGAGGACTTTCCCCGAAAATCGGAGACATCTGGTCACCCTATCATGACATAAACTTCACCTGAGACAGATCCCATTCTACCTGCTTGGAGTCCATGATATCAAAAAACAAAAAAACAGTTAGAACTACAGTAAAATTTGATAATACTCTTAGGGAAATACCACATACACAAATCAAAGTGTAGTTACTCTCTTTCCTCTTTACAGGCCTTCCAGAAGGAGTCTGAGCATTGTAAACATTTCTGATTATAATAACAAGAAAGCTATAAAAACATTTGATTTGTGCACCTTATTTAATGTGTTTATTTGAATGATCCACCTGGCTTTTTTAATGTATAGTATAACTGTCATTGTAATGTTTAGATTTTCATTAAAAATAAAGATGAGAAAAAAATGCCACTGTATCGATCGCTTGTTCAACCACCATTTTTTTCTGAGCATCAACTATCGGCACTCATGAAATTTTTCTTGTCCTAAGCATTTCATTGGATTGTTGACCTTGTGTTGATTTTGTATATGACAAATAAACCTAACCTGAACCTGACGAGATTTGGATTATAGTTGTCCCTCGCTACTTTGCGGTTCAACTTTCGCGGACTCACTCCATCGAGGGTTTTTTAAAGTAAGATCGGTCATGACACACAATTGGCTGATTGATGGATGAGCCACACGATTGGCAATATTTTTTATTTAAAATAAAATGGCAGCTGGTGGAGTTTTCTCCAATGGGGGCTATAACTCCAAAATAGACACATTCATACACATATACTGTGATGGACCAAGCAGTAAAAGGACAGTCAGGTACAGGTCAAGGCCAAAAACATATATATATATTTAATTAACCCAAAAAAGCAACTTGGGTAAATCATAACAGTAGTGATGTCTCCTTCTGTGTCGAGGCTTCAAAGCATGTCGAGTAATCCAGGAGGATTTATGTGGAGCGTGTATCAAGGCGTGTATTGATGACGCCTACAGTGACGTTTGAGGCCTCGCTAGCGGGCCTTACCATGTGACCGATTTAGGAACTGGCTCGTTGGTATGTGCGAAATTCGAAATATAAGGGGCAGACAGGAAAATCCATCATCATCATCATCATCATAAAGACATCAAGATCATTTGCAGATCAAATTTAGACTTTATTTGAGGTTCTCACAAACATGATTTCTTTTTTCTTTTATTCAACTTAAAGCTTTGCAAACCAGTTATGTTATTAGAATCCATCAGTTTTACATTTATAGTCCACTTGATGGTGTAGTAGAGCAGATGAAGCACCATGGCGCATCGGATCATGAGTCGAGCTATTTAAGGGAAAGCCTCAGTGCTTCATGAAGCTTCATCTCACTAGTGATATGTCCTTCTGTGTTGAGGCTTTGAAGAGTGTGTCGAGTAATCCAGGAGGATTTATGTGGAGCGTGTATCGATGCGTGTATTGATGACGCATGTAGTGACGTTCGAGGCCACGCTAGTGCGCCATGCCATGTGACTGTTCAGGAACTGGCTCGTTTGTATGCTCGAGATTCGAAATATGAGGGGCAGACAGACAAATCCATCATCACCATAATGACAGATTAAGATAATTTGCAGATCAAATTTAGACTATTTTAGATCCTTACAAACATGATTTCTTTTTCTTTTATTCTGTGTAAAGCTTCGCAAACCAGTTATGCTATTATAACCCATCTACCGGTTCTACGTTTATGGTCCACTTGATGGCGCAGCAGAGCAAATGATTCAGCATGGCGCGTCGGATCATGAGTCAAGCTATTTAATGGAAAGCTTCAGTGCTTCATGAAGCTTCATCTCGCCATCACTGGATCTCACCATCACTGGATCTCACCATCACTACATAACGGATCACAAAATTGCACCCATATAGGAGGTCAACATAACTGAACTGTACTCAAACAATCAGACCTGATAAATCTTTTTCTTCTTCATGGGTTTAATGGCGGTTGTCAAAAAAGTGTAGGTGTGCATTACCGCCACCACTGGTATGGAGTGTGGTTCTTTATGGGATAATTCTGTTTATGCATGATTAAACTATGTGTATTTCAAATTCTATTAATCAACTTTGTTTTCTTAAAATATCTAATTATAATTTGTATATGTTTGCTGTCTAAGTTGTGTTGTAGTGCATCTATGATGTTACATTTTTCTTTTATCTTTTCAAACTCTCTCTTCATATAACTTCGTTCTTGCTCATATTTTTGGCATTCCTGTATAACATGTTGTAATGTTTCATCCTGTCTGCAGTGCTCACATTTTCCTGTGTTGTGCTTCTTTATTTGAAATAGTGAATAATTAAGTCCCGTGTGTCCAAATCTTAGTCTTGTTATTAATCTTTCATCCTTTCTGCTCCTTCTTCCAGTTCTCGTTTCTCCTACTGTCTTTTTGATCCTATAAAACATCTTCTTTTTCTTTCTTCATCCCATCTTTTCTGCCATTCTTTCTTCAGTTTTTGTTTGATGATACTTTTTGCCTCTGATTTACTTGTGTGTACTGTGAAGTTGATCTGATTTTGAGTTGCCTTATTTGCCATCTTATTTGCCATCTTGTTTCCTTCTATTCCATTGTGTGCTGGTACCCATAAAAAAGTTATTGTTAATCCCATCCTTTGTCTTCTGAATAATGTGTGGAGTATTTCTAGTAATATGTCTGGTCTACTGTCTGAATGACGTGTTTTAAACTTAACAATGTGGAACATGAATCTGAACAGATGATTGTTTTTAATGGTTTACTTCCTCCATCCACTGCACTGCCAATAACTGCTAACATCTCTCCTGTGAATACTGATAAGTCGTTGGTGATTCGTTTTCCTATTTTTAATTGAAATTCTGGTATTATAAAAGCTATTGCTTTTTTTCATTTGTTTTTGATGCATCTGTATACATTAGAATGTACTGATAATTACCGGTAGTGATGGTAGTATGAAACAAAAGCTTCAAAACATGCTTTGAACCCTGCAGTAAAATTACATCGGACCACTGCTTCTGAGCCTGCTTTGGTGCGAAAGAAGTCACGTGACGTCCGTAACACAAACCGTTTTGTTGTCGGAATGAATCGCTTGACTGGTTCACGGTCAAATCAGCTGATTCCCTGGCACCGCTTCATCTGGAGTCTGACAGGTTGAGACAGTTTTGAATTGAGAGCGCTCAACACTATAAAACAGCTCTAAAATGTTTGTAATGTGTTAGAAGAGCACGGGTGTTTTTGCTGTTGTGTTGTTGATATTGTTAAAAATGAGTAATTATGGAGCCAGCCAGGAAAAAAGGCCATTCTAACATGTGGGAACACATTCTGCTTGCTCATGATAAGGTGGCTTTGTGTCGTTGGGAAGAAACAACA
Source organism: Garcialebias charrua (assembly GCA_038048925.1). Taxonomy (NCBI): domain Eukaryota; kingdom Metazoa; phylum Chordata; class Actinopteri; order Cyprinodontiformes; family Rivulidae; genus Garcialebias; species Garcialebias charrua. The sequence goes on along the minus strand of JBBPBX010047621.1, from coordinate 2,161 downwards.
TGACTTCAGACTTCTTCTCATTGAAACTTGAGAAATTTAAAGCCACCCAGTCTCTGATGTCAGCCAGGCAGAGGTTGAAGAGTGTGTACTGCTGTGTCTTAGGGGAAAGTAAATTTGACAGTCATCGGCGTAGAAGTGAAAGTGTATGTTGTGTTTCCGGCAAATAGCACCTAGTGGAAGCAGGTATAAATAAAACAAAAGGGGACAGAGGATGGACCCCTGCTGTGATGAAGACACAAATGGACCTGTCAGCTAGGTAGGATCTAAACCATTTGAGGGCTGACCCTGTGATGCCCACCCACTGCTCTAACGTAGCAATGAGGGGCTCATGGTCAATGATGCTGTAAGGGACCAGACGGTGGTCTCTGATACACCTTTGTCTTTTTGAACTGTCCAGTGATGCTTTTTGCTGACCCTATCAGAAACAGACATTTACTACAATTTATTCCATTAGTTGTAATCTGAGAACATATATAGTCACTCACAAAGAGACTATTGGCTTCTTTAATTTTATTCTAATGTAATCAAAAGAATAACATTTTGTCATTTTCATGATGTGTGCTATTATGCTGTGTTATTCTGTAATGTGAAACATTACTGTGTCACTCCTGCTGTGTGAAAGTTGAAGGCCCGGCCGTTTTGTTTAGAAATGGAGAAGACAATTAATCCGTTGTTTTCATGAGAATGACTCCAGCACTCTCTGTCTTTTCCTAAACATTTCTCTCTGCTTCTGGCTGTAACCTTGTACCATGATAACAGCAAGTGAACTCCTCGACTGGTTCTTTTGAACCAATCAGGGAGGGACAAGTCACAGATCTCAGATCCTCTAGGGTTCCAAGTTTCCTGTAACCTCTAGTTCCTGTAAGGAAGAGGAGATGTGAACTTTCTCTTCAAGCTGTCGGACGTTTGGTCAAGAGCCAAAGACCTTCGTTCCTCAGTAAGGGCTAATAACATGCTTGTTATCAGTCCACTTGGAACCGAGCGTAAGCTCAGAACTTTGTTTATTCCTTTCTGGAATAAGTTTACTTGAGCCAAAACCATCACTGCCACGACTTCTGCCGACAAAAGCAAGTATCACCTACACTGAGAGGGTAAACACGTTTGGAGTGCAGCTTGGACTTGCGGGACCTACGACTCGTTCGTCCAAGGCTGACCACTGCTCTTTACCAGAACCGAGGCAGATGTCTTAAGGTAAAGGACAGCTGTTTGCTTACTGGAGGTGTGATGATATCTTAGCTGGACGCGTATGGAAGAGTGTCATCTAGTTTTATAAATGCAAGATAAACTTCCCTCTTTTTACAACCCCTCCATCTCTTATCCTATTTCCTCTTCCCTCTCAATTTAAGCTGGTAACTACATTTTAAGCTAAAGAACCTTCAGACTGAGTATATTGACATCCTGTATTTATTTCTGTTGTGTTACATTTAAGTGTGCTGATGTGTGTTAAATTGCAAAGGTGAAATCCGTCAATCAAGTGTAATGGTGTTAATTTTAGTTGATTTATTTTAAATAAATGGTAGTGTCTCCAGGCATACCAAACTAAAATCAACGTCTCTGTCACTTAATGGCTTTATGGTTTATTTGTCCATCATAAAGATCACAGAAATATTGGGTAAACTGAAAAAGAAAATAATCTGTAAGTTACTATTCAATCTGAATAAGTAAATAATTAAGGTAGAGGGTGTCAGTTTAATACTGACCTCCCTCCTATATCCTATAGTGTCAAAAGCAGATGTAAGGTCAAATAGGACAAGTAACACAAAATCACATGCATCTGTGACTAGGAAAATGTCATAAAAAACTTTTAGAAGGGCAGTTTCAGTGCTATGGAGAGGTTTAAAGCCAGATTGGAATAGCTCTAAGATGGCGTGATCCAGTGGCGGCTGGGCAATTTTTTCCAATGGGGACGCCATCTAGTGGTCATAAAAAGGTACTACCTAAAAAAGAAAAATCCCACACTTCTTTCTAAATTTAATACACAATTATATTTGTCCATGAATAAATCCAATCAGCTACTTAGACTACAAGCATGTTTTAAAGACATAAAAACTTGGATTGCCCAAAATTTTCTGTTTCTGAACACAGATAAGACTGAGGTTTTAGTTTTTGGACCTGAGCGTCTTAGGAATACATTTTCAGTCTTTCGCCCTCCTTAGATGGC
>JBBPBX010047620.1:8829-26078 GCA_038048925.1 Garcialebias charrua | reverse complement strand
TCTTCAGCATGGTGAATGCGTGGTTTGGAGGCTGACGCGGGTTCACGTGCACGGAAAATGCTTTTCAGCACGCTCAACACGCACATGACGTGACGCCCGATGCCAAGACGCGGCTGGAAGCGCGTCCCCCATTGACTTTGAATGTAAGCTGGACGCTCCTGCCGTTGAAACGCTGTTAGGTCTGAATGCACATCAGTCACCCAGTGTGAGAGGCACTGCTTTGAAAGGGCTCTGCCCGCAGCAGGATTGGCAAAACAAACAAACAGTTGGTTTGTTTTCCTCCAACTGACAGTTCTGTGGATGTAAACACTCAAGGCCCTGACAGGGCAGAGTGATCTCAACCTCCCCTGTTCCTCAGTGAGAACAGGGTGGGGAGGAAACTCGGAGAGCTCAAAGTCCAGACTTCTGGGATTTAGAGTTGGTACTTTTGGCATGTATGCGGGGTTAGGACGCAGAGTGACCTTTGACCCATAAGGGGCAAACCTTGTACAAATTGGGTGCACAGATAAAGCGTGGAGGTCACCTACAAATTTAGCTGAGCAGAGAGCCAGGAGCAAAGCAGTTTTATAAGATAATAAGTCTATCTTAATGCTACTGAGAGGCTCACATAAGGCATCCAGGACTAACTGAAGGTCCCAGACCCAGGCCAGAGTCCTGCTGGGGGGTCTTTTCCTCAGTACGCCCTTCATGAAACGTATCGTGAGAGGATGGGCACCGGGTGTTTTACCCCCCCCCCAGCCTTCGTGGCACACCGAGATGGCTGACAAAAACACCTTAATGGTGGAAAATGAGCGGCCTTTTTCCAGCAGGTCCTGTAAAAATATGAGGAGCTGGACTAAGTCGTAGGAATATGAGATAATATTCCTCTCTAGACAACAGGCCTCAAAGACACGCCATTTACGAGCGTAGAGAGTCTGAGTTGACCCAGCTCTCGCCCCCTGTATTGTGTTAATAACATTACTGGGGAGGCCCGAGGCCATCAGCCTGTTCCTTTCAGCGGCCAAGCTGTGAGTTGCCACAGTTCTGGACGTGGATGGAGAAGCTGCCCGTGGGCTTGAGTCAGCAGGTCCCTGTGGGGGAGGAGCTGCCATGGTGTCCCTGATAACAATGAAATTATTTCTGGGAACCACAGTTTCTATGGCCACCTGGGGGCTATTAATATCAGGGAGAGGGCTCCCGTCGCCTGAATTAAAGGGACGGGTGGAAACGCGTAATTCAGCACCCCTGTTGACCAGTCGTGGGCCAGGGCGTCCGTCCCCATCGTTTCGTCTGTCTCCTTCAGAGAGAAGTACAGAGCACAGTGCGAGCTGGTTTTGCATGCAAACAGATCAACGGATGCCCGCCCGAATCGTTACCAGACCTGGTCCACGATCTGTGGGTTCAGCCTCCATTCTGAGGCCAGTAGAGGTCCTCTTGAGAGGGCGTCTGCCCCGTGGTTTAGCTCTCCCGGGATGTGTGTCGCTCTCAGTGACAAAATTCTGGGACCACACCACGTGAGCAGCCTGTGTGTCAGGCCGAGGAGGGCTTGGGACCTCGTCCCCCCCTCCCTTTTGATGTAGGACACTGCTGTCCTGCTGTCCGATTTTATGAGGACATGCTGTTTTGCGATCAGCCCCTTTTTGTTAAAGAGCTTTATTGACAGATAAACAGCTTTTAATTCCAGTAAGTTGAGGTTGAGCTTTGTATCCTGTTTTCCCCAGAGCCCTTGGGCATTCTGGTTCCTGCAAATTGCTCCCCATCCTCCCAACAAAGCATCTGTCGTGATTACCACACGAGACAGGACACTCAGCGGGACGTCTACAGTAAACACTGACGGATCCCTCCAGGGTTCCAGGGCTGACAGAATTTCTTGACTGATCAAAATCCTCCCTACCCGCCTGAGGGGGGTAGGACGTGTTTGTTTGTTTAGCCAAATTTGCAGAGCACGCATTTTCAGCAATGCCTGGGGCACACAGGGAATGGTGGCTGCCAGTAGGCCCAGAAGACGCTGGCAGAGCTTGAAGAACACTCTCTGACCCAGCTGAAAGCGTGCCAGGCAGAGGCGTATCGAAGAAACCCGCTCCTCTGAAAGCTGTGCTCTGTACATGATGGTGTTGATCTGTACGCCCAGAAATACGGTAATCTGTGATGGAGTCGGATCGCTTTTCTGCAGATTTAAAATGAAGCCCAGAGCCTCCAGGTGCGTCATCACCATGTGTGTGTGCAGCTGGGCTTGTGCTCTGTTGCTGGCGAGAATCAGAAGGTCGTCCAAATAATTCAAAATTCGGACCCCCTGACCCCTGATGGGGATCAAAGCTGTGTCCAGGCACTTTGTGAAAGAGCGTGGAACGGTTTTTAATCCGAAAGGTAAAGCTTTGAATTCGTAAGCTTTCCCTTCGAATGCAAAGTGCAGATATTTTCTGTGTCTCTTCCAAATGCACACATGGAAGTAGGCCTCTTTCAGATCCACCGTGCACGTGTGGTCTCCCGGTCTCACGGACTGGAGTACTTGTCTCAGTGTAAGCATTTTGAACCTTAAGTTGTTATTCTCTTGTTCAGAGCTCTGAGATCCAGTATCGGTCTCAAGGTTCGGTCTCGTTTGGGCACGAGGAAGTACTTGCTGAAATGGCCAGTGTTTATGTCAAATCAAGCCCCTCCTTTCTAGACGCCACTTAGAGACCGTAATCCACGCTTTTATTACTTCACGCCTGGATTATTGTAACTCTCTTCTGATTGGAGTAAATAAGGCCTCGCTTTCTCGGTTGCAGCTGGTACAAAATGCTGCTGCACGATTTTTGACTGGTACAGGCAGACGTGAGCACATCACTCCAGTTTTAATGTCCCTTCATTGGCTTCCTGTCCAGTTTCGAATCCATTTTAAAGTTTTATTGTTTGTTTTTAAGTCTTTGAACGGTTTTAGTCCCTGTTATCTGTCTGAACTGCTTCAACTTTATGTGCCATCACGTGCTCTCAGATCCGCTGACCAGATGCTTTTAGCAGTCCCAAAAACCTTTTATAAGACCAGAGGAGACAGAGCATTTTCAGCTCTGGCTCCTAAATTGTGGAACGAGCTGCCACTGAAGGTCAGGCAGGCCCCATCAATATCTGTTTTTAAAACTCGTTTAAAAACACATATGTTTTCATTGGCTTTTAAACCAGAATGAGTTCACATCTCTGTTTTAGTGTTGTATTATTTTACTTGTGATGTACCGATATTTATATGATTGAGATTGATTGTTTTTATTGTTTTGTGCTTGTTTTTATTCTTGTACAGCACTTCGGACGGCTGCTGCTGTATTTTTAAGTGCTTTATAAATAAACTGGTATGGTATGGTATGGTATGTCTCGTTTTGGAACAACACGGATCACACCTTTCTGAAGCATTGCTGTTATTTCCTCCCTCAAGACGTGTGCACGTTCTGGGTTTATATCTGACTTTTGCACCCCTGTAAACGGAGGCGGCCGCTTGCGGAACTGCAGGTAGAGCCAGTGACACACTGTTGGCATGACCCACATGTTCAGTAGACATGCCCCCCAGGCCTGCGCATGCGCTGAGAGCCTCAGAGGCATGTTTATTGCGGGCTGCCTGCGCCTCGTGGGTGCAAGCGGGGAAGCATCTGACCCTCCTCGCTCTGCCCTGAGCGAACTGACCTGCCCGCACGTGGACGTCGTGAAGTCTGCCTGCTCCAGACAGACCCCAGACGTCCCGCTGCAGTTCATTCTCTGACCTGACACCCTGTGCTGCACGAGGGAGGAGGGGTGCTTGCCCTCTCCCCTTATGCTGACTGTTTTCATAAAAATGGGTTGTTGATGTTGTTGTTGTCGTCCGTTTTTTGTTTGTTTTTTTGTCAAGAATCAGGGCAGTTTGTGCTTCTGGTACTTTATTTTTGTGTTTCGAAGAACATAAATTTGTCTTTATTACACACACGTCAGAAACATTTTGTTTTGAGCACACATGAACGTCACCAGCTTTTCATAGTTTTTTACAAACAAAGTCTGGGATTAAATGTCTTGGTTCCCGTACCCCGTGGGCGGACAAACCTGCAAAACTGTGGAGCGGGCCCGCTTCGTCAGGCCAGCTTCTGCCTCCCGTCCCGGTTCGCTGAGGAAGTCCTCGGCGGAGCCGCTTGGCGAGGAACAAACCTGTTCCTGCTCCAGGACTGACCGGCCTGAGATGGACCTGCTGCGGGTCTCTGCCGCTGCTCCCCATCGTAAGCTGGCCTTTTCTGCGGGGGGTGGCGTGTGGCTGAGCGGTGTCGAGGTTGCGCGGGTCTGCTCCCGCTGGTGTCACTGGGGGAGGGGTGAAAGCCTTTCTCGGCATCCCCTCTCGCAACGCTTCAGCCCGCTTCCTTCGTTGCTCCAGCCTGCTCTGGATACGTTCCTGGGCCCCCCCGAAGAGTCCCGTCAGCTCTATTGGGTGGTGAAGGAAGGGGTAACGTTGGCTTTCTGGCAGGTCCGTCAGAGTGAGCCACAGGTGGCGCTGGGCAATGACCACTTCAGCCATGCATCTCCCTTGAGCTATGGTCGCGGTTCCCATCATGCGGAGCACAAAGTCAGTCGTCCTGCAGGTGCGAGTGAGCTCCGTGAGAAAATCAGGGAAAATCTGCATCCTATGTCTCATGGCCGACTGTTGCTTCGCGTAGAAGTAGGTGCTACCTGTTGGCGAGGTGGGGGTTCTGGCCAGGTGATCTGTAGCGCGCCCGCCGCTCTACGACACAAGTCGAACAAGGCGGGGATGGACGCGTCTGTCTCTGGCAGGGCTGCTGTCGGGTTCTGAGGGAAATCTTCATCTTCCCCTTTGTCCTCGTTGTCGGCTTCTTCGTCCGAAATCTCCCCCAAGGCCGTTAGCGAGAGTTCGTCTGCGTTCATCAGGCCTCGTGTGTCGAACTCAGCCGTCGAGTCCCCGACGGGTGCCGCCATGTCCATACTGTCCCCCCATTCGACCTGTCCACTGTCCTCCAGATCAATGTTCTCGAGCTCCGGTGTGGGAGTGAGCGGCTCTGTGAGGTCCGGGTCCCGTGTTGGCGCAGTGCCGCCCATGGCCTTGGCCACAATGTCCACGTGACGCTTCCCCACAGCTTCTGGCTGCAGTGTGGACAGGAGTCGGGGGATTCCAGCACTGTCTCTTAGCGTGCAACATCCCCAGGCAGACGGGACAGGCCTCGTTGGTGTCCGTCGCTGAGAGGGAGTATCAGCAGCCACTGGAGCAGGCCCTTGGAGCTCGGGCTTGCTGGCCTGCTTGTCCTCTTAGCATTTTCGCTTTTCGCTTCCCTTTCTCAGGCTCCATGGCTGAGAAAGTCGAGCGAGCTTGTTAGCTGTGCTAATGTTGTCCGAAGACGTCTCCTTCGTCGCGTCGCTTTCGCTGGCTAGCCCGCTACTCATTAGCGGGGTAGCTGTGTGACGCAGTTAGCGCCGTCGAGCGAAGCCGTCTGCAAAGAGAGAAGAAAAAAACCTTGAGGTTAAATAAAAGATGCTGGACCAGCTTTCACTAGCCCAGCCACACGCAGGAATTTTCTCTGTGCGCCATAGGGAGCGAGCTCAACTCAGAGCGATGTAGCTACAGAGAAGTCCCACGAAGTTCAGGTTTAAGCGAGGTGAAGGGCAAAAAAGAGAAAGTAAGATGGGCGCACGCGTCTTTATACCAAGAGGGCGGGGCCTCTGTGGTGACGCTGACGCCCACCTGCCGTAAAGGCGTGATTGTATTACTTCAGGTAACCGCGCGGGGGCGCAATTCCCATAGTCATATGTTGCACTGAGTGAACCTGACTGATAAGGGAACAGTTAGTTTCACAGAAAGTCAAAAATATTGCAGTTTTAGTCTGCTGGTATCCGTTCTGAACTGAACCTTACTAAGTTACATCAGTTGTTCAAATAGTATTGAGAGAAAAAACATATACATATCGGACAACCTATAGATTGTTACAGAACGACCACACGTGACATAATGTTCAGTTTCACAATGACCCAGAGTGAAATAAGGAATTATGATAGGCTACAGGAAAATATTGTACAATACATAAACATTGCAATGTACTAGGAAGTAGAAAAATAAATAATTATACCTGTACGTCCTTCACAGCAGTTTATTCAAATCAATGTAGACATTGATTGGAGTCAGTCAAAGTCAGATATTCTTTATTGTCCTTCGCACCACATGTGGTGGAACAAAATACTGTACACAGGGTCCCAATTACATCCAACAATAAAATGTAAAAGAAAAACAGTAATAAGATCTAAGATATGAACTACTGTAAAATTACTGTAAAGGTGTGCTCCACTGGACAGACAGGAGCCAATTCAAGAGGGAGCAAGTGAAAACAGGACTGGGGTATGGTCAGAAAACTGGCAGTGAACAAAAAAAAAATCAAATTAATTCAGCATTTATTCCAGTAATGGCTCTGGGTCGGCAACACTACTAGATTTGGCAATACTGTACATGTATTCCCCTACTCAGTTGCATTAACAGAGATGAAGTTTGATCACAGCAGATTGCTATGGTTTGAACTTCCTCCTACCTGCATGTTTTCCTCCCACACCGCTGGCTCATGTGTCAGCAGCTATAAAAGTTGTGTGAGAAGATTAATTACAGGGAAGTGCCTGGAGGTGAGTGGTTGGAAGGAAGACTGGCACATCTGAAAGGAAATGCTAAAGAAAATGGGAATGGAAAAATACAATGAATGGGAAAACAGGCGAGAATGTTAATGGTTGTTTGTCTCGTTAAGTCTTTATGTGACCCTGTGATGGACTTGTGACTTGTCCAGGGACAGCTGGTGACAAGCATATCCCATCCATCCATCCATTCTCTTCCACTTATCTGGGGTCGGGTCGCCGGGGTAGCAGCCTAAGTAAGGAGGCCCAGACTCCCCTCTCCCCAGCCACATGGAGCAGGTCCTCTGGGGGAATTCCAAGGCGTTCCCAGGCCAGCCGAGAAACATAGTCCCTCCAGCGTGTCCTGGGTCTTCCTCTGGGCCTCCTCCCGGTGGGATATGCCCAGAACATCTCACCAGGGAGGCGTACAAGAGGCATCCTGACCAGATGCCCGAGCCACCTCAACTGGCTCCTCTCGATGTGGAGAAGCAGCGGCTCTACTCTGAGTCCCTCTCAGATGATCAAGCTTCTCACCCTATCTCTAAGGGAGAGCCCAGACACCCTGCGGAGAAAACTCATTTTGGCCGCTTGTATCCGTGATCTCGTTCTTTCGGTCACAACACAAAGCTCATGGCCATAGATGAGGGTAGAAACGTAGATCAATCGGTAAATTGAGAGCTTTGCCTTTTGACTCAGCTCTCTCTTCACCACGACAGACCAGTACAGCGCCCGCTTCACTGCAGATGCTGCACCTATCCGCCTATCGATCTCACGCTCCAGTTTTCCCTAATTCGAGAACAAGACCCCGAGATACTTAAACTCCTCCACTTGGGGCAGGACCTCCTCCCCGACCCAGAGCGGGCACTCTATCCTTTTCCGGCTCAAGACCATGGCCTCGGATTTGGAGGAACTGATCCTCATCCCGGCTGCGTCACACTCGGCTGCAAACCACTCCAGTGAAAGCTGTAGATCACGACCTGATGAAGCCAATAGGACCACATCATCTGCAAAAAACAGAGAAGCGATCCTAAGGTCACCAAAACGGATCACCTTGGCTGCGCCTAGAAATTATGTCCATAAAAGTTATGAACAGAATCACCATATCCCGGCAACCCTAAATGGACAAGTGGATAAAGAAAATGGATGGATGGGTGGATGGATGGATGGCAAAATTGACTCACAACCTGTATGCATTACATCAAAAGATGTTGAAAAGAAACCATTGCTGTAAAATTTAAAAAAATATTCAATAAAAATACTCACATGTATGTCCTTTTTTTATCTTTTTTTGCTCTTTGTTTTCTTATCCTTAGAATTGATCATCATTGTGTAGATCAGGAAATACTGGATCAAATAATAAATTCTGCTCTGGTTCAACAAAATAAAATACTTCTAGACTGCACTAGATGGTGTCAAATTGTGTCATTTCATTATATCACTACGAACAAGTCATTATTTATTACCACCTGCCTCTGAAAGGCCAAGGTGAATACCCATTATATTTTTCCCAGTGTGCATCTGTCAATCTGTTGTTAAAAAATATTTCATGAACCACTAGACGATTTCTATTGATTAGTCAGAAACTAATTAGGCGATCAGCTGTGTGGAAAGGATAATATGTTATGATGAAACAAATAAATGTAATATTCGCCTAAAACTGAGCGTTTGTAAGCCTTAAAAGTCTTGGTCCTTTACATAACCAGTAAAAGCCACCAGTCTTTCAGTAACGTTGAGGTTGTGTGTCTTGCTTCATGTGTGCCCTGTTCCTCTGTGGTACTCACAGAAACTGCCACAAGTCTCCATGAGAAACTACTTAAAGAAAAAACTAAAACTTGGTAAGTATGTAACTTTGCAATAGGAGGAGATTCAAAGCTATTTACAATTAACTTGATTGCCATTTCTTTGTGCAAGTTAGTTTGCTGTGGTGACCCCTGGAGGAGAGAGCAGACAAAAGAAGAAAAATTAAAATAAATAAATCTGATAAGTATCAATTGATTATCACTAAAATCTACAAGTCCTTGACGGTCCAGCATGACACACTATGGATGATCCAAGAATGTGTAACTATCCATTGTGCAACATCTTTTTCTCACAATAACGATGAGCCACATTTTCTGGGAAATACCCGAATAAAAGGTATTAGAAGAAAGCTGTGTCCAGAACCGGTTTTCCCAGAAGATAATGTGAGGTTCGTCTCGTTTGAGGTTTGTCATGTAAAAAAAAAAAAACTTGCATTTCCTCCTTAAGAAGGGGCTGAAACAGTCTGCAGTAGTTTCAGCTTTCATTGTTCTCACTCGGGGTGGTATCAGGTGTACTTTGAACAGGCTTGTGTTTGGTTAGAACTGGCCTTGCACAGGATGGGTGGGGTGAAGTGAAATGTTAGAACAGTCAAGGTGAAGTCTCCTGTTGGGATTCGTGCTCAGGCAGAGAGTGGGCTTGTATGGAATCCTCCAGCTCTGACTCAGGACTACAAACTACAAACTGACTGGAAATACTGGAGTTGAACTTTCCTTAAAGCAGGATGGAGACGAAGCGCGAGGCTACAAAAATCCTTGTGAAGGGTCCCGAATATCTTCGAAAGCAGATGGAACGGGAGAACGAGACGAAAGGACGCGTGAGTGCTGTGGAAAGGCTCGCCGCCAGCAAACTCAATTACGTCAAAAGCCAGCAAGTGGTCAACTCGACGCAGGAGCCGATTTTCACTGTTGGCTCGGCTTCTGTGAGTAGCAATGGGTCTTCAAACCGAAGCTCAAACCGTTGTGTAAATCCAGTCTTGGGTAGTAGCTCATCTGAGCATAAAGGTGTTGCGCAACCTTGCCCGCTGGGGAAAGGGAATCGGCTCAGCTACAGAAAACGACAAGACTCGCTTCTACTTTACAGACAAAAATGTGAATTACTCCAAGGATCAGGAAATGACCAGAAACATCTTATGATTCGTAAGTTGCAGCTCAGTTCTGTAAAGAAAAGTGCCCCATTATGTGAAGTCACTGACAAGGAATGTAAGACTGAAGGACTGCCGAAAATAATGACCAGACCTGGAGCGACAGCAAAGGAATGTGGCCTCCGTGTACCGGTAGATGTTTCTGAGCCAGACAAAGGGTCAAACGGCATGTCAGAGGAATGTAGCAACACGAGCGGTTATACTGGGACGACTGGAGGCTTCCTTGCGGTTCCTGAAATTGAGAGAAGGTCTGGCAACAAGGTCGGCCGGTCCCACTCTGACATCAGCTCCAGGTACTCCAGGAACTTTGCGGACTTTGATGTATTTTTCAAGTACTGCGGCCTGGACGGAGAGGTGATCGAGTCTCTGGGGAGGGAGAACTTCTCGGCTCGCTCGGACGACATGGCCATAAACATTCGGAGTGCCAGCATCTCCACGTCAGACGACGGTTTCTCCAAGGGCAGCGGGGACAGTGACGGGCTGCTCGAGGATGAGTTGCTTAAAAAAACACAACAAGGCACATCGGTCATTGAGCGCAACGCTCGTATAATCAAATGGCTGTACAGCTGCAAAAACGCTGCAGAGACTGGAAAAAAGCTGAGAGAACTGAACTGATTGTTTCACAGGAGAGTTTTCTTTCCATTGCTTTACACTTTCTCAGCAATAAGCTACAAGTAGTTTAAAGGTGTTTGTTTTGTCCAGAAACACTGACTTTGTCTGCCAAAACTGACTCTATGAGTCCAATTCAACTAAGATCTCTGAACAGAAATTAAAAGTATCTACTTTATACACAAACCACAATAAAATGTTATCTTGTTATGTCATGCATTTTATCTTAATGTTTTATTACATCTTGAAAATAAATTGTTTTTTTTTTTAACTGTGGGTTTCATGTATTTCTGTCAGGATCTGTTGTGTTTTGTTATATTTGCATGTGCTTACTTTTAAATTGGGTTCCGATTTCTGTTTCCGCTTTTTCCCAGTTTCCCCCGTTGCATCAGTTCACACTTCCTTCTGCTCCTCAGCTCCTGCCCTTCTCACACTCACCTGTTTCCAGTTGTCATTTTGCCCAGGTGTTCATCAGTCCATGTCCGTAAAGTCCTTTAGCTTTCATAACGCATTTAGCCTGGCATTGTGCTACATGCAACCTCTGGGTCTCCTCTATGTCTACGCCAGTTTTGCTAGTTTGTAGTTTTTGCAGCCAAGTCAGTCTTTCGGTTTGGTTTAGTAAATTTATTTTTGTTTACTTTAGCACTTTGTGTTTGCATTCCTGAGTTCAATCTCAACAAACTGTGACAATTTCAAAATGCATTTTTATACTGAATTAAGATTGCATGCTTGTAAATGCAAACAAATCAAAATGAGTCCTTATTATATGAATGCAGCGAAAAGAGTGTGCAGCTCATAAGTTCTTACAAATTAGTTTTAATATAAATTTGGTGCAGATTCTTGTTCTAAAAAAACACAAATTTTCAACTAACCGAACACAAATCTGTTTTTTTTTTAACATATTTAAATGTGAAGTTCTTGTACAGAATAGTACTGCATACCCTAAATTTAATTTTGATTTTTGCCAACCTAAAACAGAAATCATTATTTTATTAGTTGCTCTTTAAATATCATTAAAACATAACTATGTAATTTTAAATGCTTTAAATGATAAATCTTGAGTCTATTGTTTATTACAGTGTCTATAAAACATGAATATCTGTGGTTGTATAAAGATAAAAAAGGCTTACAGCTTTTGTTCCCTTGATCCTTGCCTGAAACGTTTGAGGAATATGTCCATAAATTCAGTTTCTTAGCTAGACTTTCACCATCAAAGAGGCTCAAATTACAGTTTCTACGTAGACCGTCTTTTAAGTCCATAATCCGATGAGTGCACTCCTCACTTTTCTCCAGGTGAAAGGTATGCATTCCATCACAAGCACAGACACACATGCCGTTACTAATATTAAGAAACGTCAGGCTATGAGATGGACGGCCTGTGCTTGTTTGTTTCTTGTGTGGTCAAATGACAGTAATTAAACCGGTCGTTCAATTTATGTTCAAGTGGGCTAAAATAACATAAAAAGAAGTGCTCATATCTCCAGCCAAACTGTCAACATGTCCCTAAATTGTGTGAGAAGACTTTGCTTTAATAATCTGATGGGCTTATCTCCAGTGACCCATGGAAACTGTATCTCTACTTACCTCCAACCTACACTGGCTTTGTCTCTCCAACGCTTTGTTTCTTTGCCAAGTTTCTTTGTTTGACTCTTAAAGGTTGTACAGTAATATGATGGGATGAAAGCAATAGAAGGGCTTGGTTGAATTAATTTTTTAACGGTACTACCACCCACTGCGGTTCTCTTTTGTGCGACTACAAACTACCCGTATCTGTTGTGTACTTCTTAGAAAGTAAAGATTACCCAATAATTATGGAAATAGCTTCCATCTTTACAAACAACTAACTGTTTACAATCTGGCAAGTCATGTCACTTTTACTTGTCCATTGACAAAATTTAGATTATTTTGACTGGGAAAATAAATTAATGAATTATATATATACTGTACCGGTAAGTAGATAAGAAAACACAGTTAAACAAACGAGACAAAAATATTATACTGTACTTGGTCATTTATTTATTGAGGAAACTGATCCAGTAGTACATATTTGTGAGTGATAAAAGTACTTTGTATGTGAACCTTTGCTTTCAGTATCTGGTGCGACCTTCTGTGCAGCAGTAACTGCAACTAAATGTTTCCGGTAACTGTTGATCAGTCCTTCTCACCGGCTTGGAGGAATTTTAGCACATTCCTCGGTACAGAACAGTTTTCGTCCTCACTTCCTCGCTTCAGGTTCTTACACAACATCTGGATTGGATTCAGGTCAGAACTTTGACTGGGCCACTCCAAAACAAGAACTTTATTCTTCTTGAACCATTCTTGCAAATGCAAAAACATACTTAAAACTAAATCAAATGATCAAATATTCATGTAAATTTTGGTGCATGTCTTTTTTCCTTATGTAAATTTTGGTGCATGTCTTTTTTCTTTATGTGCCTTATGTGCCTTACTGCATATTCCACTTTGCCTCTATACCAACATCAACTACCTCATACATATACTGTGTACATTAACTCATATGCTGCTGTGCCACTCTTTGCAAATGTCAATGCTAGAACCTTCAGTTTATTTTATAGATATACTTTTTATACTACTATGAAAAAACTCAGGACAGTATTACACTTTTATTATTTCATTTTATGCTTATGTTCATTGGGTGTTTGGTGTTTCAGTGTTGGTGTAAATTTTCATACTTTTATACTACTATGAAAAAACTCAGGACAGTGTTACACTTTTACTATTTTATGCTTATGTTTATTAAATGTTTTAGTGTTTAGTGTTTAGATGGTTACTGTTGCACCGAGGGACTGAGAGAAACGCAATTTCAATCCTGTCCTGTACATATTGCAGTTCTGACAATAAAGTTGACTTTGACTTTGACTTTAGCACATCGGTAATTCCATATTACATTAAAAAAATGTACATATTGACTTGTTGTTAGCTGTAAATTGTGTGTTTTTAGTTAGCGTTTTCAGTTAGCAATCAAGCTAACTGCAGAGATTGGTTGCCTAGCAACAGCGTCAGCTGGAGAGTACTGAAAAGTTGTTTTCAGGCTCTGCTCCAGTGTATCTGTAACTGTCAACAGAAACTGTTGCACTGGAGAAACTGAACAACATAAAACTATCATACAGACTTGATTTCAGCCCAAACCATCCACTGCAAATATAAGGTTTGTATTTTATGGTTGTTGTTATTCTAAGTCTCATACAGTGTACTGTAGTTATCGTTTTCTGCTAGCAAAGATGTTTAGCATAATAAAATGTATAACTTGCTAACTGATTAAACAAGGAGGAAGAGGTCTGTGCCTTTAGAATTCAAGGTGTTCAATTTAAATTTTAAAGGAAACACCTGAGAAGTGAAACCTCTGTCTTCACAATTTCATCAACACCAACTGGAGGACAGAGATCTCCCAACCAGAAGCTCAGCTGTCCAGGTGGAAACAGCTGCAGGTAGAAATGACTAGGGCAGCAGAAACTAGAAGAAGCCAAGATCTGAATGAAGGTAAATAAAGTCCAGTTGATCCTGAATTGAACGCCTTTTTGATTTATCATGTCCTGGATGACTGAGAATCTTCACCAGCGTAATGTGAACTCTTCAAAGACTGAAGTCAATGATGATGATGATGATGATGATGATGATGATGATGATGATGATGATGATGATGATGATGATGATGATGATGATGATGATGATGATGATGATGCTAAACCATTCCTGTCACATTTTTATCAACACCAAGGGGAAGACGGATGCAGTCCAGTCAGCTGCTCAGCTGACCAGAGAGAAGCAGCATCCAATGAAGAGGAGGACAAAGCAACAGAAACTTCCATGACTTCATATCTGAATACGTATGAAGACTATTCCAACTCTCCAGAGACTGAAGTCAATGAGTGTGATGTAGAGAAGGATGATGGGGACAATCCTGATTCCCAGCTAAAACATATACAGGAAACCCTCGAGTTACGTCAGGGATTGGGACCTATGTGACTTAGGTCGATGTTGTCGTACCTCGCGGACCAAAAACACGTGCCTGTCGTAGGTCCGCGTTTCTGACATAGGTCGCGGCTATACCGCTAACGGAGCGCCGCACACATATTTAACGGCATGAGACTGAACAAGCAGACATACTAGGCCATAAACATGCACAGAACTTTACATGTACAGTAAATGAATACTGTACAATAAATAAAAAATATAATTTCTTACTTTGAGCTGGTCAAAGCCTGCCTTCGTCTTTTAGCATTAGCTCTTGCACCCGTCCGAGCTCCCCCAGCTTCCTTACGCTCCACACGCACACACGTGGTCAAAACTGTTTAAAAGAAGGACTGTTAGCTTCTTAACTTCATACATTTGGAGCCAGAAAAAAAAAAACTTACTGAAAGCCGTTTCTCCGCGATGTTCCTCCATCCAAAACAAGCTGCTCGGCGTTAGCTACGGTTAGGCCCCGCCATTAGCAGCATGTCAGTTCATTCAAAAAGGCTGTCGGCTTTGTATCTCCGCGTTAGCTCGGTGTCCCCCGACATCTTAGGCTGCCAGGCGGACATTTGCGGCGAGCTCCCGGCCGCAGATGGCCCCTCCGCGGCATGTCGGCTCGGTGTCTTCGCCTGTGTTAGCTGCTCTGTTAGCTGCTGTCGTTAGCATGTCGGGCGGCGTTGTGGGAGCGATCGCGGGGCGATCCGCGGCTGCTCCTCCGGGCCTGAGACGTCCACAGAGTTGACCGAGTGTTTCCAGCTAATTTATCCGTATGAGGCAACCCTGATCGGACACACGGTCCTCTAGAGCCAGCTGACAGGAGCCTCTATGGTGGAGCTCCATTGACCGCACTTGGCAATTGTAAAATGGCGACCGGAAACGACCGGAAGTTGCGTAAATACGATAAAATTGTAATAAAAACATAATATTAATAATTATACTTTATTTATAAAGCCATTTAAAACAACCACAGCTGCAACAAAGTGCTGTACACATGAAATTAATAACATTTAAACACACACAAAAAAAATAAATAATTATTACTTTTTTAAATCATATTTTTATTAAATATGATAAAATCGTAAGTCTGAGTTGCCGTAGGTCGCGGGTGTCGTACCTCGAGGGTTTGCTGTATCCGACTCTGGATCGATAACTGAAGATGGTGAGAAAAACTTGAAGGACAGCATTGTTCCTAAGTCAAATGCAAAAACCATCAACAAACTTTTTAGCCGCTCTCGTTGTGGTAACCTGTTTATCAAGAACTTGTCTCTTCAGAGACACACGAAAAGTAATGCAAGACATACGTCTTCAAGTTGTTTGGTTCATAAGAAAGGTCTAATTTGTCAAAATAACAGCGATCAAAATGTCAAAAAGACAGTCCAGGTGGGCTTGCCTTGTGTGTGCCTCACACACACTGTCGAATACACATTCACACAGAAAGAGAGAAATGTTGTTGCTCTCTAAAATTGTTATTGAATCAAGTGTTAAGGAAACGTAGATGTTTAACAACCCGTTAAAATACAACAAAATGCAGGAAATGGCATCTAATTTATTCAAAATTTTCTAGGGATGGCCTACAGACACCCCCCACACCTCTCGGCCACCTGCCAGTGCTCTCGGCCATGCCCACTTCTCCGCTGCAGAGCAGAGATCTGACATGGTGCAGGAAGAAGCATCTCCCTGCACCTGTGGACTGCGGATGGATGGATGGATGGATGGATGGATGATGGATGGATTGTACAACAACAGAGAACTGAAGCCTTCAGTGCTTCAAACGGTGCCACGAGACTGGAGCAAGAGCAAAGAAGAGTTCAGCTCAGAACTGTGAAATGAGGGGAGGGAGGAGGGGGGTTTAGGACACCTGACAGAATCGGAGCTGCTCATTCACCACAACCTGCTGTTCTTCTCCAAAATAGTAACTTTATTGTTTAGGTAAATGCTACCTGTTAAAATACACCAAAATGCAGGAAATTGCATCCGTTGTTCAAAATTTTGTGAGAGAATCCACGGACCCTCCCCATCAATCAGTTTACAAATTAAGTCCTGTGTCAGATGTACTAAAGCTGCATTAAACTTAATTGTTTCACTTGGACTCAAAGTTAAAAGTTCATTTCAGATAAAATGTGACTTTTAAGTAAATTGAACCCATAAAAGTAAGTTGGCTTCACTAAACCACAATAATTAAGTGAGATTAAGTCCCTAAAATGAACTACAGCCCAAATACTATTTTTAGAGTGTAGTTATACATGTTGTTTAGTAACTACATTCTGAACTTTTATTAAAATCATCCTCTGGTTTATGAGATGCAGCACAGTGGCGCAACTGGTAGAGCTGCTGCCTCTCAGCGAGCAGGTCCCCGGTTCACATCCCGGTCCGGGTGCCTTTCTGGGTGGGGTTTGCATGTTCTCGCCGTGCATGCATGGGTTTTCTCTTGGTACTCCGGTTTCCTCCCACAGACCAAAAACATGTATGTTAGGCTGATTGGTAACTCTAAATTGTTCCTAGGTGTGAGTGAGAGAGTGAATGGTTGTTTGTCTCTATGTGTCCCTGTGATGAACTTGCGACCCGTCCAGGGTGTACCCCGCCCCTCGCACAGTGATTGCTGGACATGGGCACCAGCGACCCCGTGACCCAAAATGGAAGAAGCGGGTAAAAGATAATGGATGGATGGTTTATGGGATATTTTACTAATATTACAAGCAAACATATACACATTGACATGGGCAAAAACATTATCGCCCCACCTTTGCAACATATAAAGTTGCATTAGGAACAACAATTAAACTTTCAGGCAACTTTACCATACAATTACTTCAACGTTGCTCATTTCCTGATTGGGCTCAGTGTTAGGTTTTCTGCTGCTGACTCTGGAGTGCACAAATAAAGTAATGATTCACTTTAAAGTAAATGTGGTTTTCATGGTCTTGTACTTAGTAACACAATTGTCTCAACAGAACATGCTGCCTTGTTTTGCCTTGTATGAGTAAGAGTGGTTGTTAACCATTTACAAAAGGTGGATGAGCAACATTACCGGTACTTAAACAACTGCATTCGAAGGTAAACAATAAATTAGTAAAATAATTACAGTATGCAATTATTTTCACCTGCTGCCATAAAAAGTGTGTGATTATGTAACTGTGTGTTTGTGTGCTTGTGTGTG
>JBBPBX010047619.1:0-26079 GCA_038048925.1 Garcialebias charrua | reverse complement strand
TTTGATGTTGTGGTTGAATCCACATGAGGAGGCCGTTTGAGGTTGTGGTTGAATCCACATGAGGAGCCGTTTGATGTTGTGGTTGAATCCACATGAGGAGGCCGTTTGATGTTGTGGTTGAATCCACATGAGGAGGCCGTTTGATGTTGTGGTTGAATCCACATGAGGAGGCCGTTTGATGTTGTGGTTGAATCCACATGAGGAGGCTGTTTGATGAGCCGTGATGAAGAGAAAGCCCGTATGAAGAAGCGGATGTCGTGGTTGAATCCACATGAGGAGGCCGTTTGATGTTGTGGTTGAATCCACATGAGGAGTCTGTTTGATGAGCCGTGATGAAGAGAAAGCCCGTATGAAGAAGCGGATGTCGTGGTTGAAGCCACATGAGGAGGCCGTTTGATGAGCCGTTTGAAGAGGAAGCTGAAACCTTCCGTTGGGAAGACCTGCTGCTGTGTTTTTAAGAAGGAGGAAGCTGAGAGAAGCTGAAGTGTGACCTGCTGCTGTATGTTAAGAAGAAGCTGGAGTGAGACCTGCTGCTGTGTTTTGAGAGGAGGAGGCTGAGTCCTTCTGTTGAGGAGACCTGCTATCGTGAGAAGCTGCTGGGTGCTGAAAACCGTGAGCCGTAAGTGACCTGTTGGACTTTGAGTTTTTTTGTTATTAATCATCCAGAAGCTGGTTTTGAGAAGTCCAAGATTTTTCTTTAATTACTTATTTTTTTAGGACACAGACTCAGAGAGCCTAAAATAAACTCTTTTTTTAAACATCCTTTCTGTGTCTCATGTTCTTGTATGCTACGTGCCTTCGGGTCGTAACATATAATGGGCACCTCGTCCGGGATGTGAAATGAGACAAGAGCTATTTTTTCCCTCTCATTACCCTAATTTTTGGTGAAAATATAATGGGGGCTCGTCAGCTATTTTTGGAGCTGGTTTTTTTTTGCATTTTTGAGCTGACTTAGTAGTTCGAATTGTGTGTTCGTTGTCAGCTGGCTCTTTGTGAAACGTTCAGGAGCAGCTCGGACGTTTGTGTTTTGAGTAGTTTATGTAACAGACGTTTTGTGGTAGTGAGCTGTTTAAAACAGTTTTTTTTCCTACAACAATGGAGTTGGATGATGAGATAACCCGTTTGAATGAACGTCTGAGGGAGATAGAGATTAGGTTTGAGCAACGAAAATTAGAATTACAAAATAAGGTTTATCAGAGAGAGTTAGAGCTCGGTGTTGAACATGTCCCGTTGTGTGAGGTGAGGATTCGCCCACTATGGAGTTCACTAACGTGGAGCCTTGGAGAAGCTGAGTTGGGGCTGTGCTCTAGTTTGTTTGTTGCAGACACCCCTGAACTTGAGAACCCTGAACTTGAGAACCCTGGACTTGAGAAAAGTGAAAAACCTGAGAAAGACTTGACTGTGGATTTGGACACTCCAGAGGTGTCACCACTGGTGAAAGTGCAGTGCAAAAATGATGATGATGACATTGATCTGAGTGACTATTTTTTTTTTTCTGAATTAGAAGATGTCCCAAAGAGCAATGTAGCAGAGGAGCCGAGCTTGACTGTCCATCCTGCTCCTCTGTGTACCCTTTTATCCTGTTCACAGGAGGTTGTGAGTGTGCTGCAGGACGTCGTGGAGCCTTTAGCTGAATCAGCAGCACGGAGTGATAGTTTGCTGTCTGTGGGTGATGACCTGATAGAACAGTTTGAATATGTAGACAGTGATTGTGTTAACTCTCATTGCTTTGTCTGCAGGGTGCCTGATGATAGTGCTGGTGCAGCTACAACAATGTTACTGTCAAGTGATGGAACTGATGACAGAGAGGTGGACAATTTCTCTCTGGTTGTTGGAAAAATCCCTGATCTTCAGTCTGGCATCAGTAATCTGAATGTTGGTGAGATTGCTGCTAAACTGAGGCCTTGTGATGTAAAACCTGAACGACGACGCCTTTTTGGGTTTCAGGTATTCTGAAGGCGACTGTTAGTTGTGTGTGATATGTGTTGTTTTTTTTTCTTTGTTGTTAGTGTTGAGTGTAGATTTTTTTGGTTTCATTTACATGGGTGATGAGCGTGGTGTAACATGGCTTCATCATCCCATGTAAATTCTTGTGTGGTGGGGTGTTACATGCCCCAGGCATGTAATTTATTTTAGTCAGAACATAAAATTGTTTAAAGGTTTTTGAGGTTTTGTTTATAAAGATTTTGAGCAGAGGCATGAGCTGTTTAGAGGCTGTAGGAGCCTAATTGATTGCAGCTGGTGCTCATTAACTGTAGGTGGAGGTAGTTGCTCCCTCTCTATATATTAGGTCCAAGTCACACAGCAAGAGTGAGAGCAATGTTGAAGCAACCAGGAGAGATCCAAACAGAGGTCCAAGCTGATCCAGGAGAAGCAGCTGCAGATGAAACAGCAGACCTGATGCAGGAGTTGCAGCAAGCAGAGGAGGTCCAAACAGAGGTTCCAGCAGCCTCAGAAGCAGACCTGATGATGAAACAGACTCAAGAGAAGCTGAGCAGAAGCCTGATGAAGAAACAGCAGACATCATGAAGAAACTGCAGAGCTGATGAAGAGTCAGCAGCAGCAGCAGCAGTGTGAAGAGGAGCTATGAAGCCATTTGTTTGAAGCCTGATGAGGAGGCCGTTTGATGTTGTGGTTGAATCCACATGAGGAGCCGTTTGATGTTGTGGTTGAATCCACGTGAGGAGGCCGTTTGATGTTGTGGTTGAATCCACATGAGGAGGCCGTTTGATATTGTGGTTGAATCCACATGAGGAGGCTGTTTGATGTTGTGGTTGAATCCACATGAGGAGGCCGTTTGAGGTTGTGGTTGAATCCACATGAGGAGCCGTTTGATGTTGTGGTTGAATCCACATGAGGAGGCCGTTTGATGTTGTGGTTGAATCCACATGAGGAGGCCGTTTGATGTTGTGGTTGAATCCACATGAGGAGGCTGTTTGATGAGCCGTGATGAAGAGAAAGCCCGTATGAAGAAGCGGATGTTGTGGTTGAATCCACATGAGGAGGCCGTTTGATGTTGTGGTTGAATCCACATGAGGAGTCTGTTTGATGAGCCGTGATGAAGAGAAAGCCCGTATGAAGAAGCGGATGTCGTGGTTGAAGCCACATGAGGAGGCCGTTTGATGAGCCGTTTGAAGAGGAAGCTGAAACCTTCCGTTGGGAAGACCTGCTGCTGTGTTTTTAAGAAGGAGGAAGCTGAGAGAAGCTGAAGTGTGACCTGCTGCTGTATGTTAAGAAGAAGCTGGAGTGAGACCTGCTGCTGTGTTTTGAGAGGAGGAGGCTGAGTCCTTCTGTTGAGGAGACCTGCTATCGTGAGAAGCTGCTGGGTGCTGAAAACCGTGAGCCGTAAGTGACCTGTTGGACTTTGAGTTTTTTTGTTATTAATCATCCAGAAGCTGGTTTTGAGAAGTCCAAGATTTTTCTTTAATTACTTATTTTTTTAGGACACAGACTCAGAGAGCCTAAAATAAACTCTTTTTTTAAACATCCTTTCTGTGTCTCATGTTCTTGTATGCTACGTGCCTTCGGGTCGTAACATATAATGGGCACCTCGTCCGGGATGTGAAATGAGACAAGAGCTATTTTTTCCCTCTCATTACCCTAATTTTTGGTGAAAATATAATGGGGGCTCGTCAGCTATTTTTGGAGCTGGTTTTTTTTTGCATTTTTGAGCTGACTTAGTAGTGCGAATTGTGTGTTCGTTGTCAGCTGGCTCTTTGTGAAACGTTCAGGAGCAGCTCGGACGTTTGTGTTTTGAGTAGTTTATGTAACAGACGTTTTGTGGTAGTGAGCTGTTTAAAACAGTTTTTTTTCCTACAACAATGGAGTTGGATGATGAGATAACCCGTTTGAATGAACGTCTGAGGGAGATAGAGATTAGGTTTGAGCAACGAAAATTAGAATTACAAAATAAGGTTTATCAGAGAGAGTTAGAGCTCGGTGTTGAACATGTCCCGTTGTGTGAGGTGAGGATTCGCCCACTATGGAGTTCACTAACGTGGAGCCTTGGAGAAGCTGAGTTGGGGCTGTGCTCTAGTTTGTTTGTTGCAGACACCCCTGAACTTGAGAACCCTGAACTTGAGAACCCTGGACTTGAGAAAAGTGAAAAACCTGAGAAAGACTTGACTGTGGATTTGGACACTCCAGAGGTGTCACCACTGGTGAAAGTGCAGTGCAAAAATGATGATGATGACATTGATCTGAGTGACTGTTGTTGTTTTTTTTCTGAATTAGAAGATGTCCCAAAGAGCAATGTAGCAGAGGAGCCGAGCTTGACTGTCCATCCTGCTCCTCTGTGTACCCTTTTATCCTGTTCACAGGAGGTTGTGAGTGTGCTGCAGGACGTCGTGGAGCCTTTAGCTGAATCAGCAGCACGGAGTGATAGTTTGCTGTCTGTGGGTGATGACCTGATAGAACAGTTTGAATATGTAGACAGTGATTGTGTTAACTCTCATTGCTTTGTCTGCAGGGTGCCTGATGATAGTGCTGGTGCAGCTACAACAATGTTACTGTCAAGTGATGGAACTGATGACAGAGAGGTGGACAATTTCTCTCTGGTTGTTGGAAAAATCCCTGATCTTCAGTCTGGCATCAGTAATCTGAATGTTGGTGAGATTGCTGCTAAACTGAGGCCTTGTGATGTAAAACCTGAACGACGACGCCTTTTTGGGTTTCAGGTATTCTGAAGGCGACTGTTAGTTGTGTGTGATATGTGTTGTTTTTTTTTCTTTGTTGTTAGTGTTGAGTGTAGATTTTTTTGGTTTCATTTACATGGGTGATGAGCGTGGTGTAACATGGCTTCATCATCCCATGTAAATTCTTGTGTGGTGGGGTGTTACATGCCCCAGGCATGTAATTTATTTTAGTCAGAACATAAAATTGTTTAAAGGTTTTTGAGGTTTTGTTTATAAAGATTTTGAGCAGAGGCATGAGCTGTTTAGAGGCTGTAGGAGCCAAATTGATTGCAGCTGGTGCTCATTAACTGTAGGTGGAGGTAGTTGCTCCCTCTCTATATATTAGGTCCAAGTCACACAGCAAGAGTGAGAGCAATGTTGAAGCAACCAGGAGAGATCCAAACAGAGGTCCAAGCTGATCCAGGAGAAGCAGCTGCAGATGAAACAGCAGACCTGATGCAGGAGTTGCAGCAAGCAGAGGAGGTCCAAACAGAGGTTCCAGCAGCCTCAGAAGCAGACCTGATGATGAAACAGACTCAAGAGAAGCTGAGCAGAAGCCTGATGAAGAAACAGCAGACATCATGAAGAAACTGCAGAGCTGATGAAGAGTCAGCAGCAGCAGCAGCAGTGTGAAGAGGAGCTATGAAGCCATTTGTTTGAAGCCTGATGAGGAGGCCGTTTGATGTTGTGGTTGAATCCACATGAGGAGCCGTTTGATGTTATGGTTGAATCCACGTGAGGAGGCCGTTTGATGTTGTGGTTGAATCCACATGAGGAGGCCGTTTGATATTGTGGTTGAATCCACATGAGGAGGCTGTTTGATGTTGTGGTTGAATCCACATGAGGAGGCCGTTTGAGGTTGTGGTTGAATCCACATGAGGAGCCGTTTGATGTTGTGGTTGAATCCACATGAGGAGGCCGTTTGATGTTGTGGTTGAATCCACATGAGGAGGCCGTTTGATGTTGTGGTTGAATCCACATGAGGAGGCCGTTTGATGTTGTGGTTGAATCCACATGAGGAGGCCGTTTGATGTTGTGGTTGAATCCACATGAGGAGGCTGTTTGATGAGCCGTGATGAAGAGAAAGCCCGTATGAAGAAGCGGATGTCGTGGTTGAATCCACATGAGGAGGCCGTTTGATGTTGTGGTTGAATCCACATGATGAGTCTGTTTGATGAGCCGTGATGAAGAGAAAGCCCGTATGAAGAAGCGGATGTCGTGGTTGAAGCCACATGAGGAGGCCGTTTGATGAGCCGTTTGAAGAGGAAGCTGAAACCTTCCGTTGGGAAGACCTGCTGCTGTGTTTTTAAGAAGGAGGAAGCTGAGAGAAGCTGAAGTGTGACCTGCTGCTGTATGTTAAGAAGAAGCTGGAGTGAGACCTGCTGCTGTGTTTTGAGAGGAGGAGGCTGAGTCCTTCTGTTGAGGAGACCTGCTATCGTGAGAAGCTGCTGGGTGCTGAAAACCGTGAGCCGTAAGTGACCTGTTGGACTTTGAGTTTTTTTGTTATTAATCATCCAGAAGCTGGTTTTGAGAAGTCCAAGATTTTTCTTTAATTACTTATTTTTTTAGGACACAGACTCAGAGAGCCTAAAATAAACTCTTTTTTTAAACATCCTTTCTGTGTCTCATGTTCTTGTATGCTACGTGCCTTCGGGTCGTAACATATAATGGGCACCTCGTCCGGGATGTGAAATGAGACAAGAGCTATTTTTTCCCTCTCATTACCCTAATTTTTGGTGAAAATATAATGGGGGCTCGTCAGCTATTTTTGGAGCTGGTTTTTTTTTGCATTTTTGAGCTGACTTAGTAGTTCGAATTGTGTGTTCGTTGTCAGCTGGCTCTTTGTGAAACGTTCAGGAGCAGCTCGGACGTTTGTGTTTTGAGTAGTTTATGTAACAGACGTTTTGTGGTAGTGAGCTGTTTAAAACAGTTTTTTTTCCTACAACAATGGAGTTGGATGATGAGATAACCCGTTTGAATGAACGTCTGAGGGAGATAGAGATTAGGTTTGAGCAACGAAAATTAGAATTACAAAATAAGGTTTATCAGAGAGAGTTAGAGCTCGGTGTTGAACATGTCCCGTTGTGTGAGGTGAGGATTCGCCCACTATGGAGTTCACTAACGTGGAGCCTTGGAGAAGCTGAGTTGGGGCTGTGCTCTAGTTTGTTTGTTGCAGACACCCCTGAACTTGAGAACCCTGAACTTGAGAACCCTGGACTTGAGAAAAGTGAAAAACCTGAGAAAGACTTGACTGTGGATTTGGACACTCCAGAGGTGTCACCACTGGTGAAAGTGCAGTGCAAAAATGATGATGATGACATTGATCTGAGTGACTGTTTTTTTTTTTTCTGAATTAGAAGATGTCCCAAAGAGCAATGTAGCAGAGGAGCCGAGCTTGACTGTCCATCCTGCTCCTCTGTGTACCCTTTTATCCTGTTCACAGGAGGTTGTGAGTGTGCTGCAGGATGTCGTGGAGCCTTTAGCTGAATCAGCAGCACGGAGTGATAGTTTGCTGTCTGTGGGTGATGACCTGATAGAACAGTTTGAATATGTAGACAGTGATTGTGTTAACTCTCATTGCTTTGTCTGCAGGGTGCCTGATGATAGTGCTGGTGCAGCTACAACAATGTTACTGTCAAGTGATGGAACTGATGACAGAGAGGTGGACAATTTCTCTCTGGTTGTTGGAAAAATCCCTGATCTTCAGTCTGGCATCAGTAATCTGAATGTTGGTGAGATTGCTGCTAAACTGAGGTCTTGTGATGTAAAACCTGAACGACGACGCCTTTTTGGGTTTCAGGTATTCTGAAGGCGACTGTTAGTTGTGTGTGATATGTGTTGTTTTTTTTTCTTTGTTGTTAGTTTTGAGTGTAGATTTTTTTGGTTTCATTTACATGGGTGATGAGCGTGGTGTAACATGGCTTCATCATCCCATGTAAATTCTTGTGTGGTGGGGTGTTACATGCCCCAGGCATGTAATTTATTTTAGTCAGAACATAAAATTGTTTAAAGGTTTTTGAGGTTTTGTTTATAAAGATTTTGAGCAGAGGCATGAGCTGTTTAGAGGCTGTAGGAGCCTAATTGATTGCAGCTGGTGCTCATTAACTGTAGGTGGAGGTAGTTGCTCCCTCTCTATATATTAGGTCCAAGTCACACAGCAAGAGTGAGAGCAATGTTGAAGCAACCAGGAGAGATCCAAACAGAGGTCCAAGCTGATCCAGGAGAAGCAGCTGCAGATGAAACAGCAGACCTGATGCAGGAGTTGCAGCAAGCAGAGGAGGTCCAAACAGAGGTTCCAGCAGCCTCAGAAGCAGACCTGATGATGAAACAGACTCAAGAGAAGCTGAGCAGAAGTCTGATGAAGAAACAGCAGACATCATGAAGAAACTGCAGAGCTGATGAAGAATCAGCAGCAGCAGCAGCAGTGTGAAGAGGAGCTATGAAGCCATTTGTTTGAAGCCTGATGAGGAGGCCGTTTGATGTTGTGGTTGAATCCACATGAGGAGCCGTTTGATGTTGTGGTTGAATCCACGTGAGGAGGCCGTTTGATGTTGTGGTTGAATCCACATGAGGAGGCCGTTTGATATTGTGGTTGAATCCACATGAGGAGGCTGTTTGATGTTGTGGTTGAATCCACATGAGGAGGCCGTTTGAGGTTGTGGTTGAATCCACATGAGGAGCCGTTTGATGTTGTGGTTGAATCCACATGAGGAGGCCGTTTGATGTTGTGGTTGAATCCACATGAGGAGGCCGTTTGATATTGTGGTTGAATCCACATGAGGAGGCCGTTTGATGTTATGGTTGAATCTACATGAGGAGCCGTTTGATGTTGTGGTTGAATCCACATGAGGAGGCTGCCACATGAATTTGGTGCCAAGATAGTGTAGTGGCAGGGGAACTGGACTTGGGACCCGGAGGACCAAGGTTCGAACCCCAGTCACGGCATAACTTGTGGTGTGTTTGAGCAGCACATCTCATCCCAACTGCTCCCCGGCACGCTTTATATAGCTGCCCGCTGCCACCTGGTGGTGATTGGGTTAAATGCAGAGTCAAATTTCGTCTTGTATGGAAACATACACAGATGACAAAAATATGACATTATTATTATTATTATTGATGTTGTGGTTGAATCCACATGAGGAGCCGTTTGATGTTGTGGTTGAATCCACATGAGGAGGCTGTTTGATGTTGTGGTTGAATCCACATGAGGAGGCTGTTTGAGGTTGTGGTTGAATCCACATGAGAAGGCCGTTTGATGTTGCGGTTGAATCTACATGAGTAGGCCGTTTGATGTTGTGGTTGAATCCACATGAGGAGGCCGTTTGAGGTTGTGGTTGAATCCACATGAGGAGGCCGTTTGATGTTGTGGTTGAATCCACATGAGGAGGCTGTTTGATGTTGTGGTTGAATCCACATGAGGAGGCTGTTTGATGAGCCGTGATGAAGAGAAAGCCCTTATGAAGAAGCGGATGTCGTGGTTGAATCCACATGAGGAGGCCGTTTGATGTTGTGGTTGAATCCCCATGAGGAGGCTGTTTGATGAGCCGTGATGAAGAGAAAGCCCATATGAAGAAGCGGATGTCGTGGTTGAAGCCATATGAGGAGGCCGTTTGATGAGCCATTTGAAGAGGAAGTTGAAACCTTCCGTTGGGAAGACCTGCTGCTGTGTTTTTAAGAAGGAGGAAGCTGAGAGAAGCTGAAGTGTGACCTGCTGCTGTATGTTAAGAAGAAGCTGGAGTGAGACCTGCTGCTGTGTTTTTTATTTATTTAATTTTTTATTGAGAAAGCCAGTTACATTACAATTATAGTTATATTGATTTCTTTCTCTTTTTACATTCTCCGTTTCCTCATTTTTCCTTTTTAACAAACCGAACAGCAGCTAGAGAAAAAAAATAATAATAATAAAATGAAAATAAACCAAAAAAAATAATAATAAAATAAAACAAAATAAAAACCTAAGCAAAAACCAACCAGAACTTACATGTGAGTGGCGGGGTAGCCTGAATATTAACAATCATTGACATTACATATCAAGTCCAGATATCAACCTGAATGGCAGCAAGGTTTACACAAAATCAGACATAACAGGTTTAACATATTCTGTCCATTTTGACCATATCTTATAGAATGTGACCATCTGAACATTAATGGAATAAGACAGTTTCTCCAATACATAAATCTCTTTCACTACATTAATCCAGTCTTCAGTTGTTGGGGGTTCCTGTTTAAGTCATTTTCTTGTGAGGGCCTTTTTGCTCCCTGCCAGCAAAATGTACAGAAGTTTTTGATCATTATAGTTCAGTTTGTCGACCGGTATGTTACATAGAAATATGCATTCAAAGGTTAAAGGAAAATCGAATGTGAAAATGTTCTGTAGATGCTCATGTATTTGAGACCAATATTGTTGAATGGTTTGGCAGCCCCAGAAAATATGGAAATGATTGGCACCATCCCTGCCACATCTCCAGCATGCACTACCTTTTCCTTGATATCGTTTCTGCTCTGGGGTTATGAAAAATCTTAAAATGTTTTTCCAGCAAAATTCACGCCAAACCTTTGATCTTGTTGTTGTCCATGGTATCTTACAAATGTGGTCCCAATCTTCCTCTGGAATCGTCAGGTTACCTTCTTTTTCCCATTTCACTTTAACATAAACAGTGCTGTCTTTCTTACACTGCAGGATGGCGTTATATATCCTGGAAATAATTTTGCCCGTCTTTGATTTAGATAATGATATAAATGTTTCCACAAATCCCAAATTTTGTAAATGTATTTGTAGGTCTTGGTAAAAATAATTTCTCACCTGTAGATATCTAAAAAAGTCATCTGTGCATAAGTTGTATTTTGTTTTCAAGGATTCAAAGCTTTGGAACGCCCCCTTGTGGACAAAAGAATGATAACTAGTTAGGCCTTTTGAAATCCACCCCTTAAATCTACCATCATGTTGATTTGGAATGAAATCTGAGTCATAGGCGCACCATCGCAGAATTTTAGAGGCATTTTCTAGTCCACATATTTTAATTGCTTCGTTCCAAGCCGATATCATTACTTGCGATATTGGTTCATCTGCCAAATTGATTTTGGTTTGCAATTTTGTGTCGGCTATTATGGCTTTAATCGGTATTGTTTTAATTGTGTCCCCTTCAACATCTTTCCATCCTGCAGTGTAATCCGGACAGCACAAACATATCAAAGGTCTTAACTGAGCTGCACAAAAATATTCTCTCAAACAGGGAAGCCCCCAACCTCCTTTTTCTTTTTTTAACTGTAAAGTTTTGTATTTAACTCTGGCTTTTTTCTCTTTCCAAATATATTTTGACAGCATTCTATCCCATTCTACAAATTGTTTTGAGGGTATGGGGACTGGCAGTGATTGAAATAGATACAACAGTCGGGGAAGGATGTTCATTTTAACTGATTCAATCCTGGAGTGTAGGTCAAAAAAGGGTATGGCATTCCATCTTTGGATATCAGATTTTATGTCTATATTCAGGGGGGCATAATTGACCTCAAACATTTTAGTAGGGTCACGGTGTATCATCACCCCCAGATACCTAACACCATCTGCATCCCATTTCCATTTGTAGCAGTTCTTGATTTCAACTGGTGGATCATAATTCAGCGTTAGTACCTGCGTTTTGTTCACATTAACCCTGTACCCTGAGAAACAGCCATATTCTGATAGGATTTTCATTACTTTGGGGAGAACCTGCGTAGGATGCGTTATAACAAGTAACAAGTCATCAGCAAATAATGCCAATTTTTGCTCCCCTCCTGCTGTCTTTACTCCTGTTATATCCTGTCTCTGTCTGATCCATTGGCTCAATGGTTCTATAAACAAGGCAAATAAAATTGGTGAAACGCAGCAACCTTGGCGGGTACCTCGTTCGAGAATGAATGATTCAGTAAGGTCTCCATTAATTTTGATTTTGGCTGTTGGTTTATTATACAACCCAGAAATAGTATTTATTATAGATTTATCAAATCCAAATCTCTCAAGTACCTGATATAAAAAGGACCACCTCACCGAATCAAATGCCTTTTCGGCGTCTAAACTTAACATTAAAGTCTCTATTTTTTGTCTATGAACCTGGCTCATTATATGCAAAACTTTCCTAATGTTGTCCTGAGTTTGACGGTGTTTGATAAAACCTGTTTGATCATTATGTATTAGTCCTGGTAAAATTGTCTCAAGTCTCTTTGCGATGATGGAGGTGAACAACTTATAATCAATATTTAATACACTGATTGGGCGGTAATTATTACAGTCTAGTTTATCTTTTCCTTCTTTCGGAATTATGGAAATTATTGCTTCCCTCCAAGAGGGAGGTACTGTTTTTCCTTCCATTACCCAATTAAATGTTTTCAGCAAGGTGGGAGTCAAATGATCCTGCATTATTTTGTACCATTCTGGGCCAAATCCATCCGCCCCTGCCATTTTTCCTCCTTTTAGTCTTTTAATTGCTGAGTGAATTTCTTCTCTGGTTATTGTGGATACTAACATTTTATTTTGTTCCTCTGTCACTGTTGGTAACTCTAGTTCAGACAGAAAAGTATTGACTTCTTGATTATTATCTACATGGGTTTGGGAATAAAGTTTTCTGTAATAATTCTGAAAGCATTGTTGAATTTTCTCCTCTTCAGTTTCTATTTGACCATTTAAAGGATTTTTTATTTTATGTATAGTTCTCTCCGCTTGTTGCTTTCTGAGTTTATACGAAAGGAGTTTTAGTGATTTTCCTCCTACATCACCGTACTGCTGTTTGTTTAAAATGATTTTTTTCTGTACCTCAATCATGTTTAGGTCATCTAATTCTTTTTTAAACTTTTCCATATCAGCTTTAATGTCATCATTCATAGTCGCAGAGTGTTGGTGTTGCAGCTTTAACAATTTATCTTCCAAGCCTTTACGTTTTTGCATATTTTCTCGTTTTAAGTGGGAGGATACACTAATTATTTTCCCTCTAATCACCGCCTTCAGTGCATCCCATAATATTCCTGGTGACACCTCTTCATTATCATTTTGAGCTAAATAATTCTCTATTTCTTTTTTTAAATTCTCTTTAATGTTTGGGTAGTTTAAAATATTTGTGTTCAACCTCCATAATGTAGATCTATTTTTCCTGTTCAGACAAATGTCAGCATAAACTGGATTATGATCAGAAATTGTACAGGGACCAATTTCACATGTTTTGATTTTAAACAAATCATTCTTGAATGTGAGAATGTAATCTAACCTAGAATATATGTTATGTGGGTACGAGAAGTGGGTGTATTCTCTATTAGTTGGGTGTTGTTCTCTCCATACATCAACTAAACCTAAATCACCCATAAGGCGTCCCATCCTCTTACCAATATTTCTTACATCACCTTTCCCATTAGAGGAGTCTAATTTGGCGTTTAATAAGGTATTAAAATCACCGCTGCATAATAAAGTTCCCTGACTCCTTGTTGTTGCAATTTTGAGAATCTGTTTATACAATGACCAATCGCTGCCAGGTGGAATGTATACATTCAGGAGGGTAGTCATGGCACCATCAATCTTACCCGTTATCATTATATACCGACCTTCTTTATCTTTGTATTCTGATATATGTTCATAGTTAAGAGTTCCGGATAGCAAAATCGCCACTCCCCTCCGCCTCCCAGAACTGTGGGAAGAATAAAACACATGTTTAAAACCCATCCTGTTCAATTTAGCATGCTCTTTATCACTCAGATGCGTTTCCTGCAATAGAACAATTTGGACTTTATCTCTTTTAAATTTAGATAAAGCTTTCTGCCTTTTTACTGGACTATGTAAACCATTAATATTATTTGACACCATTTTTATCAACCTGCTACTCATCTAAATTATATTTCTTGATTATACCATGTACCTTAATGGGCTCCCCGCTCACTCTTGAAAACACTGAACATAGAACAAATAAAAAAGTCAACATCAAAAACAAAGTCAAAAACAAAACAAACTCAACCAGAACTCTTGACTTCCAAGGTGGGGGTCTCTGGGGTAGACCCTGCTTCACCCCCAAAGGCGGCTTCCTCATCGGTCAATGAAGGGGGCCCTTAGTGGCTAAGGCCTCAGTGTAGAACGCACCGTGAGAAACCTAACTTATTTACTATTGTACATCATAAACCAAATGCAAGTCTTAATTATTAATAACAGAGTGGATCAACCTCATTTTTCTGTGCGTGTGGGAGATGTCCTCTTGAAAGTTCTGAGTTTTTCTTTGTAGCCGGCTGCTTGGTCCTGCTTCTTGCTTGTCGTTCTGCTCCTCGGTCCCCGGGGCACCCTGCTCCAGGACAGCTGCCTCAGCTGCTCCAGGGCCGTTTCTGGTGACTTAACGACCTGCACAGCGTAGCCTCTGCTGGACATGTCTTCAGTAGCTTCCACCACCGTGTTGTAAATCTTCGTTTCGTCTGCATACTTCACCCTCAGCCGGGCTGGGAAGAGAGTCTGAAAAGGGATCTGCTGCTCCTTCAGGATCCTGCGCACTTCTGCATATTCTTTTCGTTTTTTCAAAATCAGAGGGGGGTAGTCATGATCCAAGTTCACTTGCTTGCCGTTCCAGGTAAATCCTCTTTTCTGCCATGCCTTGCGGAGGAGGAGATCTTTGGTTTTAAAACTGAGGAATGTCACAATAATAGAACGTGGTGGCGCGTCGCTTGGAGGTGGAGGGCCTAGAGAGCGGTGCGCCCGTTCAACGTTTATGTCGAGCTCGTCTTGGGACAGAGCCAGGCCCTCACGGAGCAACTTCTCCACAAAGTCACACATTGATGCCGAGTCACGTTCAGTCTCTTCGGGTACACCATAAATCCTCATGGTCTCTCTTCGTGAACGGCTCTCTAGACCCATTAGTTTATCTTCAAGTTTTTTTTGTAGGTTTATTATTTCAGTGACGGCCTCCTCCGTAGCTACGATCCTCTCCTCTGCTTTTTCAATCCGACTCTCTGCCTCGTCTAGTCTGGCGTTCATCTTTCGGATTTCTTCTTTAATTTCCCCCAAATGCGCATTGTTTTCCTGTCGGAAGCCTCTTAATTCCTGCAGTACCGTCTCCCACTCAGCCATGCTTAGCTCAGTTCAAAAAGTTCAGTCGTATTTATTAGCAGAGCTAGTTAGCGATTAGCATTAGCCGCGATGCTAGCAATATTTTCTCGGTTTTAAACGTCCGCTGTTTGGCACTACCAAGCATCGGTTTAGATGTATTTCGCTCACCCCAGTTCTTTTTCACCTTTATGGATGTGTTTTCGTCGTTTTAGTGGGGTTGGGTTTTCAATTTCTTAGGTTCTCTCTGGAGCCCGTTCACTGCGTGGCCATCACGGTGACGTTCAAACCGGAAGTCCTGCTGCTGTGTTTTGAGAGGAGGAGGCTGAGTCCTTCTGTTGAGGAGACCTGCTGTCGTGAGAAGCTGCTGGGTGCTGAAAACCGGGAGCCGTGAGTGACCTGCTGGACTTTGAGTTTTTTTGTTATTAATCATCCAGAAGCTGGTTTTGAGAAGTCCAAGATTTTTCTTTAATTACTTCTTTTTTTAGGACACAGACTCAGAGAGCCTAAAATAAACTCTTTTTTTAAACATCCTTTCTGTGCCTCATGTCCTTGTATGCTACGTGCCTTCGGGTCGTAACATGACTGATAATTTAAATCCCCATTTATATGACCATTTCTCCACCTCATCTATTGCAGACTGCAATTTCTTTCTAACATATTCTATATTTCTACCTTTCATCCAAATAGACCCATCATCTGCATATATGGACCTTCCAATATTATTCTCCACTTCAGAAAAAAATGTCATTTGTCATTATATTAAATAATAATGGACTACAAACACTACCCTGTGGTGTTCCGTTATCTACTGTGTGTATCTCTGAATACTCTGTTCCAACTCTTACTTGAATTTTCCTACAAAACAAAAAGTCTTTCACCCAATTATATGTTCTGCTCCTAATTCCCGTTGAATTCAACTTTATAAGTAAATCCTCTTTCCATAGCATGTCATATGCTTTTTCTATGTCAAAAAGGACGGCGACTACTACGTCTTTATTTGTCTGTGCTTTCCTGATTTCTGATTCCAAAACTTCTCCCTTCCTCTCAGTCCTACACATCGACTCAGCTGCTGTCCTGAAGATGTCCTGGTCCTGAAGATGTCCTGGTCCTCCTGGTTGTCCATCAGCAGATGTCCTCCAGTAAGTAGTTTCTGTCCTTCCTGACACTTGTTGAACTCATGCTGCTTCTAGAAGACTTCATGGAAACATTTCATCATTAAGTTGTTGATTCAGCTCTACAATGTTCAACCTGGAGCTCTTTGGAAGAAAACACACATTCATCTTCATGTGTTCATCCACAGTGGAGGAAACTTCATCTTCCTCAGTGGAACAGACTGAACAACATTTATTATAAAGTTGTGACCTTAAAGTCTTCAGTCAGCTTGTTATTCAATTGTTGTCATTTTGTGATAGGAATTGCTGTTGATCTTTCTGTTAGAGAAATAGAAATATAAAGTTTACAACATAATTTAGTGGTGTCAGCTTTTAGTTCACATCTGTAACACATCAGGAAATGTGTAAATTCTTCTATCACGGTGCAAAAAATGGATTCTAAAAATATGTCTTATATTTACATTAATGGTTGAAATTTACCTTAATTTAACAAAAAATATCTGATTATTTAGAGTTTTTGTTTTTTACAAGCTGACTCCGCCTTCTTAGTGACGTCACAGGATGAAGCTCCAACCTGCAGGTGTTTGTAGAGGCATGATGTGAGATGAAGTGATGTGTGAACTTTCCTGAGTACAGAGCAGAAATCAGAATGAACTCTTTCTGACTGACTTGAACTGGTCACAACTGGGAGCTTCTTCCAGATGTTCTGATCCAGTTTCCATGTTCCAGCTGCTCCTAATAAATCTCTAGTTGTTGTTGTTGTTGTCCACAAGATGGCGCTGTTTGTCTCTGACACTTCTTTCTCCTCCTCAGTCCTCCAGCTGCATGAAGAAGATGAAGATGGTGTGCAGGGTGGTGCTGCTCCTCATCCTCAGCTCGTGTCTCTGTGGTCAGTTTGGACCTTCAGGTTCAGTCCAGAACATTCAGTTCTTGTTGTAGATGCAGTTTCAAGCCTCCCATGTTCCAGTTGTCAGTGTGTCTGCTCCTCTCTGTCTCCTCAGCAGCAACATTTGTAGTGAACGTGACCCAGAGCTCCTATCAGGCAGAGCAGAACCACAACATGACCTGGAGTGGACCTTCACCACCACACCTGAGACATCCTGGAGACACCTGTTCATCTACTGCAGCTTGTTAGCTCCTCTCAGAGAGTCACTCCTGTATCTGCTCCATGAAGGTGTTGAGGTGTCAGAGGCTCAGGATGAACAGTTTGCAGGACGAGTCCAGAGGGACGGAGACGTCCTCAGAGAAGGACGCATCAGACTCCACCTGTCCTCACTCAGGACGGAGGACTCTGGTCTGTACAGGTGTCAAGTGAAGACAGAAGATGGTTCTGGTTCTGGAATGTGTCGTGTGAACGTCTCTGGTGAGAAGAATTTAAATTGTCTTCATGATTAAACTCTTGATAATTGTTGACATGAACAAAACTCATTAGATTCAAGTTGAAACAGACCAGATGTTAGAACCTGTCATTTCCTTCACAGCAGCTGCTGAGCAGCTCCACAGACACACCTGGACTCCAGAACCAGAGGACCGAGGAAAGACTGGTCTCTCATCTCAGTGTGTTCATTAACAGCTGTGTGGGTCGTCTATTTGATCCTTTTCATTTTCAGAAATATGTTAGTAAAAAATAAAACTAGAAACAAAACCCAAGCAGAAGTTCAAGTGTTGAAGAGAAAGGTCTTCTGGACTTTGACCTAAAAGAAGGTTAAAAAACAAAACAAGTGGACTTCTATTCTGAAGCTAAAGATGTTTCTCTTCCCATCCTGAAAGCTTTTCTTTCTGCAGCTGTGCAGCCTCCATGCCACTCCATGATGCTGGAGCACAGGATGCTCTCCACTGCACCCTGTAGAAGGAGGTGACGACTGAACTTCCATCTCAGCCGCCTGAGGAAGTAGAGTCTCTGATGATCTTTCTTCATCAGGCTGGTGGTGTTGATGCTCCAGCTGAGGTTGTCGTTCAGGTGCACACCCAAGTACTTGTAGCTGGAGTTTGTGGAATACCCTCAACTTCCTGTTTATTTTTGGAACTATCAACTGTGACTCTTTGGAATACTCCTAAAGCAAGGACGCTGTTAGTTGTGATTCACCAACAAGGTACCCAAGTTGTAAATCACAAGTGGGGGAATGTAACGTCCAACCAACATCCCTCAAAAGACAAAACCTCCTCAGAGACACATCTCTTCTACCCCACTGGGCTAAATCTCCAAGTCAGGATGAGTCGACATCCTGGACCACCCTGGCTCCAGACTGACTATAATCATTAACCTTCTGTGTTAATAATAACCCTTTGTGCTAATCTTTGCTGGCAAGGAACAGACATTCAGTGTCCAAGAGAATTCAGTATCAACAAATGACAGAACCCTAGCATGGCCTCGGGATAACAGAACTGTAGTTGCCGTAGTAACGATGGAAGTAACCCACTGTTTTCAATGTGTCAGGAACCAAACTTACATTTTCTAAGAGAACGGTGTGATACAAAACAAGGTTTGTCTGTATCATGTAAACAAACGTATTGTTCCCCTCTGAGATTTTAAGAGGAGGGTGTCATTAAAATGAATGATATGCAGCTGGTTCACACCCACTCTGTTGGTAGCTGCATTTTGATTGGTTCTCTGACACGTAAGGTCAGAGTTGGAGAGCGGTCTCAGGGGGAGAAGTTGTCCGAAGCTGGCAGAAGTGGGATGTCCTGGTGGAGAGTTTGCTCTGAGCCAGCCCAGAAGTCCATGAGGACTCCGATCCAGTCAGCTGAGAGATGGAGAAAAGTCCTGGTAACCCTCAAACACCCCGTGAGTGATGAGGCACAACCGCCTGCTGGAAGAGACGTGGTCCCTCAAGGAATAACATCCCTCTTCCAGTGACAACGTGAACCTCCTGCCTCACTTCATCACATCCATTGTGCTAATGAGAGATGGACGTCTCCTGGTAGGACAAACATCTTCCTTCTGATGAGAACAACAAGTGACAACTGTTTTCTTACATGTCATTTAAGTTCATGAATCTGAGAGAAAGTTGACCTAAATTTTAACGTTAGAGCTAAAACTTTAGTCCTAAATTTTAGATAACACCTCTTCTAAAAGTCTTAAGCTATTTAATATATACCCTTTTGACATAACACTGTTATTATATTTCATATTTGCCATAATTTCATATTGTCATTATTCAAACAGAAAATAAACGTTACTGAATTGTGATTTTAACTGACCAGATTCTTGTCTTTGTTGGAGCGAGGGGAACAGAATATTGTTGAAGAACTCAGATTATTCTTTTGATTGAGGTCGGTCAACATTTATCACATAACTCTGAACAGTTAGTGTAAACAGCTGTTACAAGGTGTCCACATTTCCTTTACATTTTTAATTGATCAAACTTCACATAAATCTGCACTTGATCAGTGAAGTTCAATTGTTTTATTATTTTAAGATATATCATAATGTATTTTAGTAGGTAAGACAAACTAAACACTAAACTAGTGTGAACAAAAATTAAAATGTTGACGATGAAACTTTCACCTCAAATGAATGTTCTCTAGAAGTGTTCAGCTTCAGAGGAAGTCTGATGTTTGAACAGTTTCTAGTTAATAAAACCTTCAGAAGCTTCAGCTGGTTTGTAAAACGTCACATTCAGGACTGGATTCTTCAAGTCTTCTATATTCTGGTGACTCCTCGTCTTCATCGCCTCCATGATTCATGGACCTCTGCTTCTTTTCTGACCTTCACTTCAGAGACACAACACTAAAATATATTTATTTATTTCACATCCTTCTGAAACAACAACATGTGAAGTGAAACAGCTCTAATCTATAAAAAGGACACCATACCATACCATACCATTTTATTTATAAAGCACTTTAAAAAGGAACAAGTCCACACCAAAGTGCTGAACAAACAAACACGCAACAGGCAACACAGACAATGAAGTACAACACGAAAAACATAAAAACATTGCAGATCATAAATCAAACGATCCAATACAAATCAGCTGGCATTGAAAGCAATGGAGTAGTAGTGAGTTTTTAACCGGGATTTGAAAACCGAGAGGGAGGGGGCCTGTTTGATGAGCAGCGGTAACTCGTTCCAGAGTCTTGGGCCTGCTACAGAGAACGCCCTGTCACCCCTGCGCTTAAGGCGAGTTTCTGGAACTATTAAGAGTACCTGATCCTCTGACCTCAAAGCACGTGGAGGGACATATGGGTGTATCAGATCCGAGAGATAGGCGGGGGCGAGACTGTTCAGCGATTTGTAGACATACATGAGAATTTTGAATTGGATTCGAAGATGAACCGGTAGCCAGTGAAGGGAGGCCAAGACTGGTGTAATGTGCTCTCTTTTGCGTGTGCTGGTTAAAAATCGGGCAGCTGCGTTCTGAACCAGTTGTAATCGTGCAATGGTGGCTTGACTGACGCCAAACAGAAGTGAATTGCAGTAATCAAGCCTAGATGTAATGAATGCGTGAATCACTGTCTCCAGGTTGTTTTTGGATAATATGGGCTTCAGCTTAGACAGACGCCTCAGCTGGAAAAAACAGGATTTGACGATCATGTTTACATGACTGTTGAGTTTCATGGCAGGATCCATTATCACTCCCAGATTTGTGACTTTTTGTTTTTCGGACAGGGGTAGAGCAGACAGGTCAATGCAGTGGTTTGAGGTTGTGTCATTGGGAAGGAACAATATGGCTTCAGACTTCTTATCATTGAAGCTTAAGAAATTTAAAGCCATCCAGTCCCTGATGTCAGCCAGGCAGTCGAGCAGAGGTTGAATAGAGCCTGTACCATTTTGTCTTAGGGGGAAGTAGATTTGACAGTCATCAGCGTAGAAGTGGAAAGGTATATTGTGTTTCCGGAAAATAGCACCGAGTGGCAGCAGGTATAAGGAGAACAAGAGAGGACCCAGGATGGACCCCTGCGGAACCCCCCATTTAAGAGCCGCCACTGCAGAAGTAAAATCATTGATGGACACACAAAAAGACCTGTCACGTGTGTGTTGAGCTGCAGCTTCTCTTTAAAAACATGTTTCAGTGTCGAAACAGGAGGAGCGGATTCTGTTTGTTGTCCTGGAATCAAGAAAATAAGAAGCTGCTGTCTGGTTGGTAGTTTCCTCCATCATGTCCAGCAGGAGAACATCACTGATGAGGACCAACCAGACTGCTGCAGTCCTCTTACAGCGCCCCCAGGTGGTCACACAGAGGCGCTGCAGCTGAGAGGAGCTGGATGATGCTGAGAAAAGAAAGTTTCCAGACAGCACGTCTGTACAAATATGACTTATTCACCACATGGAAACATTATAAAGAGGATAAATAAATAAATAAATAAATAATGTGTAAAAGAGCCACATGAAAGGGTCCAAAGAGTTAAATGTGGTCTCAGATCCAGATGTTTCTGGTCCCAGATCCAGATGTTTTTTCATTCATTCAACCTTTATTTAGTCAGGTAAATCTTTTGAACCTCATGGGCTCATTTACGAAAGCGACCTGCTAAAACTAAAGAACAATGAACAGCAGTGGTAGAATTTCCTTAAACAATAAACAAACAAACAATAAACAATAGAAAACAAAAGAGAGAAAAAAACAAAAGAAAGTTTTTTTTTTTTTTTAACAAAGTATCAAAAAACTAGCAAAACATTATAAGGTAGACGTATAAAATCAAAGACAGGAACAAATCTGCATTGGTTTTTGCCAGGATTCCAACAGATTCTGAAAACCATTTAGAGAAGTCAAGGTCGAGAGCTTCAGATCTTTTTGTAAGATATTCCATGAAGCAGGAGCAGAGTAGGAGAAGGCCCTTTTTCCAAGTTCAGTCCTCACTGACGGAACACTGCAGGTAATCATGTCCTGAGAGCGCACACTGTAGCTGCACTCACGCAAAGACATGTAGGAGGAGATGTATGAGGGCAGCAGACCAAGAAGTGATTTAAAGATGAAAATGTACCAGTGGAAGAGTCTGCGTGAGGTTAATGATGTCCAGTTAACCAGTGAATACAGGGTGCAGTGGTGGGTACGATAATCACAGCCAGTTATGAATCTTAGTGCACCATGATAGACAACATCCAACATCCGCAGGGTGCTTGTAGGAGCATTCATGTAGAGAATGTCACCGTAATCAATGGAGGGAAGGAAAGTCACAGACACAAGGCGTTTCCTGACATTCAGTGATAGACATGATCTGTTTCTGAAAAAGAAACCCAGTTTAACTTTCAGTTTCTTCACTAGGTTTTCCACGTGGAGTTTAAAAGAGAGATGTGAATCAATCAGGATACCCAGATATTTATAGGAATCAACAAACTCAATAGGGACACCATTTGAAGATAAAATCAGAGGAGGATCTGCTGGAACCGCCTTCCTATTTGAAAAAAACATCCCTTTTGTTTTATCAGCATTTAGGACAAGTTTGAGACGGAACAAATCTGACTGGATGATGTCAAAAGCAGATTGCAGTAACAGGAAAGCCTTAGCAACTGTTTTAGCTCGGCAGTAAACAACTGTATCATCAGCATAGAAATGTAAGGATGCATCAGGGATGCAGTGACCTACATTAGCTATGTAGATTGTAAAGAGAGTGGGTCCTAAAACTGAGCCTTGTGGTACACCATTTTTAACTGTTAAATAGCTGGAAGAAGTACCGTTATGTTGAACACATTGCCTCCGATTGGAAAGATAGTTAGAAAACCAACCGATGGTGTGATCAGAGAAACCGATTTCTGAGAGCTTATGACACAGGATGTTATGATCCACAGTGTCAAAAGCTTTAGACAGGTCTAAGAAAAGTGCAGCACAATAGTCCTTAGCATCCAATGCTTCAACAACATCATTCAGAACCTTCAGAGAAGCAGTTGTTGTGCTGTGTTTTTTCCTGAAACCAGATTGATGAAGAGGTAAGATGTTAAATGAGTCCAGATAATTTTTGATCTGAGAGTTTATCAGTTTTTCTAGAACCTTGGCTAAGATGCAGAGTTTAGAGATCGGTCGATAATTGTTCAGTGAGGTGGGGTCACCTCCCTTCAGCAAAGGAAGAACAAATGCTGTTTTCCAAGCATCCGGAATGGTGTTTTGGCTTATGGACAGATTAAAGATGTGGGTCACAGGGACTGTGATGATATGAGCAGCCAGCCTTAAGAAGTAAGGTGGAAGTTCATCTGGACCTGCAGATTTTTTAGGATCAAGATCATTTAACAGTTTATTTACCTCACTGACTGAGAACGGAGAAAAAGAGAAGGTGTGATTAACAGATGGTTGACTTGTAGGAGGGATTTGATTTGTAGAAGTTTGATTATTAGATAAAGTGGCTGATTTTCCGTTTGTAACTGTGTCAAATAATGAACTAGAAGCAACAAAATGTTTATTGAAACAGTTCAGGATCTCGTGCTTATTTGACACAGGAACAGAGTCAACAAGAAATTGTGATGGGAGGTCAGATGATTGGGGGGTGCCTGAGAGAGATTTAATGGTTTTCCAGAATTTTTTTGGATCATTTAGATTTTTGGAGGTCTGAGATAAGAAGTAGTTACGTTTTGCGGCTTTGATGGCAGTTGTGCATTTATTCCTTAGCTGCCGAAATTTCAACCAATCAGTGTCTGAGTGTGATTTTCTTGCTGCGGCCCAAAGATGATCTCTCCAGTGTAGGAGATCAGCTAGTTCAGGAGTAAACCAGGGGCTGTCACGGCCCTTTATCCTGAACTGCCGGAAAGGTGCGTGTTTGTTTACAAAGAGAATGAAACTGTCATGAAAATAGTTCCTGTTGGAATATGTTCTCATCTTATGTTATTGTTATTATGTGTGCATGTTATATCGTTGTTTTCCACTAGGGGCAGTGAGTTTCTTGTGTGTAGGTAGTGCTGTTCTAGATCTGCTGTAGAAGAAGAGTTTACATGTGTGCCACTCGTAATAAAGAAGCTACAGCTATCTGACAGAAAGAAGTGTGGTTCTTAACATGAGTGCTGAACGAGAAAACAACGCCGGTGAACATGAAAACGCAACAGGTTATGGGCCCAGACGCCGCACGGGAGGACGGTGGGACAGACTCGTTTTCAACGGAGACGAAAACAACTACGAACTTTGGGAGGTAAAGTTCCTGGCTTATCTAAGAACGCTAGGCCTGAAAGACGCCATCTTATCTGCAGACCCAGATGAAGAGAAAAACGCGGAATGTTACGCAGA
Source organism: Garcialebias charrua (assembly GCA_038048925.1). Lineage (NCBI taxonomy): Eukaryota > Metazoa > Chordata > Actinopteri > Cyprinodontiformes > Rivulidae > Garcialebias > Garcialebias charrua. The sequence continues at coordinate 2,096 of JBBPBX010047619.1, read as the reverse complement.
ACTAATACAGACCCTCGATGATAAGAGTCTGTCGTTGGTCATGCGAGATGCCGCCGACGACGGGAAGAAAGCTCTGCAGATACTACGCGGCCATTACGCCAGCCAGGGTAAGCCCAGGATTATCGCCCTTTACACGGAGCTCACGTCCTTATTAAAAGAACCCGGCGAAACAGTGACAGACTATGTTTTACGTGCTGAAAAAGCAATAACGTCTCTGAGAAATGCAAAAGAGGTTATTAGCGACGGACTAATAATAGCAATGATTCTGAAGGGATTGCCAGAATCATACAAGCCTTTTGCTATTCACACGACACAGAGCAGTGAAGAATTGACGTTCACCCAATTCAAGAGCAGACTCCGAAGCTATGAAGAGACAGAAAAGTTTGAAAGCAACCTAAAGGCAGATAATGTAATGAAAGTGGACATGACAACTTTAAGCTGTTACAACTGCGGCCTGCGCGAGCACGTGGCCAAAGACTGTCGCCAAAAGGCCGCGCCTTTAAACTGTTACAACTGCGGCCTGCGCGGGCACGTGGCCAGGGACTGCCGCCAAAAAGCCGAGCCAAAATGGTGCAGCTACCACAGAAGCACGACCCACAGTGACCAAACATGCAGAAGAGGACCGAGACGGAAGGATGAGGCCAAGCAGACGTCAGACATGCAGGACAACCACGAGGGGGACTGGGCCATGGCGTCCAAAGGCACAACCCACAGTGACCAGACATGCAGAAGAGGACCGAGACGGAACGATGAGGCCAAGCAGACGTCAGATGTGCAGGACAACCACGAGGGGGACTGGACCATGGTGTCCAAAGCCAGCTGGAATCATCTGCCCCGCAACATCAAGCAAAATGGAATAATGGTGGACTGTGGAGCAACATCACACATCATTACTGATGAAGAACTGTTCACGAGAATCGACAAGACTTTCAATCCAAGCAGACACTACATGGAACTGGCAGATGGAAAGAAGATGAACAACGTTGCACTGAAGCGTGGTGATGTACAAATTGAACTGTTGAACTCAAAGGGAAGGTATGTTAAAATTACTCTGAAAAATGCTTTATTCATCCCATCCTACCCACAGAGCATATTTTCTGTGATATCAGCTACAGCCAATGGAGCCAGTGTAACATTCACAGATGGGCAAAATGAACTGCTGGGTAAAGATGGTACTGTGTTCCCTATTGAGGTTCATGAGAAACTGTATTACCTGAGGATGAAAAATAATGATGAAGGATACATTGAGGAAAACTTAAATGACATAACCAACAATGATAAAGTTAAGCTAGCTTGTGACCTGAAAACATGGCATGAAATATTAGGACATTGTAACATGACTGATGTTATGAAATTACAAAATGTGGTAGAGGGAATGAAAATCACTGACAACAGCAAAATGGAATGTAACACCTGTACAGAAGGGAAATTTATTAACAACAGAAACAAGGAGTCAGATGTTAGAACGAGCAAGCCACTAGAGTTGGTCCATACTGATTTGTCAGGACCTGTTACCCCTACAGGCTTAGAGGGACACAGGTATGTCATTTCTTTTACTGATGACTTCTCTGGGGCTGTTGCAGTCTATTTTCTGAAAAACAAAAGTGAAGCGACTGAAGCGACAAAGAAGTTTCTGGCAGACTGGGCACCCTATGGGAATGTTATGTGTTTTAGGTCGGACAATGGTACTGAGTACACAGGTAACGACTTTCAAACACTACTCAGAGATAAAGGCATTAGACACGAAACATCATCACCATACTCCCCACACCAAAACGGAAAAGCAGAGAGACAATGGAGAACACTTTTTGAAATGGGAAGATGTATGTTATCAGAAAAGGGATTACCTAAAGAACTGTGGCCATATGCCATTCAGTGTGCTGCCCACATTCGCAACAGATGCTATAATAACAGAACCAAGGACACCCCATATTTCTTAATGACAGGAAGAAAACCAAATCTTTCAAATATGTGGGTATTTGGATCAGAATGTTATTCATACAACAACCAACACAAGAAACTAGACTCAAGAGGAGAAAGGGGACTGTTTTTAGGGTACAACAAAAACAGCCCAGCTTATTTAGTGTACCACCCAC
>JBBPBX010047618.1:6291-26079 GCA_038048925.1 Garcialebias charrua | reverse complement strand
GGGCTCACAACATCGACGCTGATGCGCTATCACGAAACCCCTTACCAACAGAAGATAAAGACTGGCAAACTGTGCCACCTGAAAGTGTCAAAGCATTGTGTAAGCAGATCAACACACCAAAAGTTTGTGACGAGACAATCACAGTCGCAGAGTCTCTAGGAGTTTCCCCTGAAGGCATTCCTGCCTGCTACGCTTATCCAGTTCGCCTCGATCTGGGTTGTTTGATGCGACTTAGCCACAACGATATCATTCAAGCCCAGGATGCAGACCCAGCAATCGCTCCCATTAAGCAATCACTTTGGCAGGGCACGCCATTTTCACCAGGGGATAACACTGTGGCTAACTTGCTAAACAGAGAGGCAAGTAAACTTGTCATCAAAGAGGGTTTGCTCTATAGAAAAGTTAAGAGATCTTCTGGAGATGAAATTCACCAGATAGTGCTCCCTACAGAACATGTCTCCATGGTGTTAAAATCACTCCATGACGAATCTGGGCACCTGGGAGTGGAAAAAACTCTTGGACTTGTCCGTGACAGGTTCTATTGGCCCAAGATGGGAGCTCAGGTTGAGCAATATGTAAAAAACTGTGGAAGATGCATCACTCGTAAATCACTTCCGCAGCGAGCTGCTCCTTTAAATCAGATAACAAGTCAAGGCCCGCTCAACCTTGTGTGCATCGATTTTCTATCACTTGAGTCAGACTCGCAGGGGTTTTCCAGCATCCTAGTTGTGACAGATCATTTTACGCGGTATGCCCAAGCCTTCCCGGCTAAGGATCAAACGGCTGCCACGGTGGCAAAGATTCTTTGTGAGCGTTACTTCGTGCATTATGGACTCCCAGCACGAATACATTCAGACCAAGGGAGGGATTTTGAAAGTAGACTGATCAAAGACCTCTTAAAGATGCTTGGGATCCGTAAGTCAAGAACGTCTCCCTATCATCCGCAAGGAGATCCCCAGCCCGAAAGATTCAACCGTACACTTCTATCGATGCTTGGAACCCTTGAGCCGAAGCAAAAGAACAAGTGGAGTCAAAAGATAAGTCAGTTGGTTCACGCTTACAACTGCACTCAAAATGAAGCAACAGGATACTCGCCTTACTTGTTAATGTTTGGACGAGAGGCTCGGCTACCAATAGACATTTGCTTTGGTGTGTCGGATGAAAGTCAAAAGTCTGTCTCCTACCATCAGTATGTCACCAAGCTGAAGAAAGATCTTGAGAGAGCTTACAACTTGGCGACAGAGACCGCTGACAAGAACCATAAACGGAACAAGGTAGCTCACGATAAGCATGTGAAAGAACAAGTTCTGGAAAAAGGTGACAGAGTCTTACTGGAAAACTTTGGTGTGACAGGAAAACAAAAGCTGAAAACCAAATGGAGACCTATGCCTTACCTTGTTGTGGATAAATTACCCAATCTCCCTGTTTACACAATTAAACCTGAACGAGGTGGAGGTCCAGAGAAGACGGTTCATCGGAATCACTTGTTGCCTATTGGATACCTTGTGAGACTTCCATTGGATGATAGTGAGACAGAACCACCAAAGAGATGTATGACAAGAGCACAACTACAAAGGGAAAGTGGACTCCAAAGGTCTTCCCACAGGGATGAGGAAATGTACTCAGACTCAGAGTACGAGGAAGTATACTTATCCAAACCATTGGGAGTTGACTTGGATGGACTGCTAACTCATCCAGAGTTTTCCAACAGATTATCTGGGCTCACCACCAGTGAAACTGACCAACCAAGATCAGTCCAAGACTTGGGAGAGTTAGAGGCAGTTCCTAGTACCTACTCAGACGACGCCACTATCCCTGCTCCAGCACTTGATGACCTAGTGGAGGAAACAGACCTCAACTCAGTACGTATGCCTGCTGAAAGATCAAGGAGAATTGTTCGACCTGTAGTTCGATTGACCTACGATGAACTCGGCAAGCCTTCTGACCAGCCAGTGACAGTCTTCAGCCATGGAGTGTTGGTGGGAAGTGGAACCTACCAAGTCCCCAGAAGCCAGTTTTGCCATACCTTCTGGTGTCACCCCCTGGCCATGTGTGAAACATGTTCAAGGTTAAGTTCTCATTAAAACTAGTTTTAATGTTAGCCTCTGTTAGTTGTCTAACTTTTGATTTGATGAGGACATCAAAATCTTCTAGCAGGGGGAAGATGTAGCCCAGTGGATAAACTGAGGTTTCTACAAGGTAACAATGAGGTTAATAGAAGTCTTACATAATTCAAGACAAAACACAAATATATTAAAAGTAAACATTTATTTACTAATGCATAACATTGATGACAGTTATGGGTTTTTCATATTCTTGTTTCTGAAAGAAATACACTTGTATTTTCCTTTACTTTAATATTTAAATAATATTAAGGGTAAATATAGTTACTAAGTAAATAAAACTGTATTTTGTAAATCAATTGAGCATTATTTTATGTAAATATTGCATGTGGAAGAAGTATTAGTTTGACGTAAGCTGCACTGTGTATTTATTTGGTTGAGCCACCTGATTGGTCACTGGGACTGCTCGTCATGTAGGTGAGCCACCTGATTGGTCACTGGGACTGCTCGTCCAGTGCGTGACTCGTGATTGGTGGAGAGGGAAGAAAAAGGTGGGACGAACCGGTTGATGCAGAAAACCGAGGGGAGACGAAGAGATGAAAAGTGACGAGCAGATGAAAAGATACAGACTCAAGAGGGAGAAAGTTGGACAAAACGCCTTGGTGAGGACAAAATTAAGACAAAGTTGGAGGAGCTTGGTTGACGTGAAAGGAGGGACGAGAGGATACAGACGCAAATAGTCCTGGCGAGCTTTGAGTTGAGGAGCTTCAGTTTCGCGGGCTCTGCTGCTGCGTTCAATGGACGTGGGAGAAGAAGAGGACGAGTGAATTGCAACGTTCTCAAAGTTTCCTCTGGGATTTAAAAACTCTGGGTTTTTGTAACAGGCCTGCAACGTTTTTCCCACTCTTCTGGAGGTTGTGAGTAATAAATTGACTGGGTTACTTTTTGTACAGGACTGTGTATATTGATGTACATGGACATTTACTGTTGTTCTTTGGTGAAAAGAAAAAAAAAGACCTGTAATATTCCTTTTGTTCTGCCTTATGTGAAGAGGTATTTTGTTTAAATTTTAAGAGTTTTCCGGCTATAAAGTTTATGGTGGTGACTAGTTAAACTTCCTGTCACTCACTATTAGGTTATTTAGTTTAATAAATTAAGGCTGAATCATTTTGCCTCAAATTACACTGTTTCTCTGGGTCCTATTTGTATTAAACTAGGTCATTGGTGCTGCACACCGATTGGGGTACCAGATTGATACCGAACCCAAGCACCCTCCATTTTAGGTTTTCAGCATAAAGTGTGCAGAGGTGCTACACACAAAACAATTGTATTGTTTTATAAATATTTCTCCACTGTAAATAAAGCAAAGATCTGATATATCACAAAATTATATAAATATATGCTGGTGGAGATTCTCAGTCATCCAGGACATGATAAAATAAAATAAAGCGTTCAATACAGAAACAACTGGACTTTATTTGTTACAGAAAACGTTTCACCCTCTATCCAATAGGCTCTGTGCACTTGCGTCGTGAATCACTTCCGCATTGACCGGAAAGGTGATTTCCAGCTTCCTGTCTAGCCCCGGTCTCAGTGAAAATGATGCTGTCTGAATGTTTACAAGAGCTGCCCAAGACGTATCAGCTATGTTCATCGTATCGTTGATGTCTGGTCCCCTGCTCCGACAAGCAAACGTAACAAGGGATTTAAATTGTATATCTCAAGTTTCCTGCACAACTACCAGGGTAAGTAACGTTAGTTTGATCGCGTTGTGTTGTTGCTACCTGTTAGCGGCTAACGTTAGCCTATTAGCAACGCAATCTTTTTTTTGTGTACTCACGTTATAAAAACAGCTTTTCCACACTTAAATAAAACGGCTCATATTTTGTGATCCTTCTACAAACATGCTGCTCTTCTCAGTTTCATGCAAAAATCAGGACACAGCTGTGAAGTTGTTGTCAGGGCTCTGTGTCAGGTCCATGAAGAAAGCTGAAAAACCTCACCGTAGTAGGGTGAAGCTAGGATTGTTTTTTTCATTCATTCAACCTTTATTTATACAGGCTAGCCTTGTTGAGCCACAGGGACTCATTTACAAGAGGGACCTGTCTCACTCACACCCAGGGTCAATTCAGAGTTACCAATCAGCCTAACATGCATGTTTTTGGTCTGTGGGAGGAAAGATGACAGTTTTAAGATTGCTGGTTCAGTAACCCCACATTCCTGTTGTTAATGGGGATGTAGCTAAGATGGTAATTAAATATTAGATATATATAATCACATATATAATCACAGAGCAGATGAGTGGAGTGAGGATGTCAGTGTGAGTCAATCTAGTACATTCAGCTACATGTTTACATTCTTGGTCTAATTATTTTGACCTTGTGTGTTTTTATGCAGCTCTCAGAAACTAAAGTCTTCACTCCCAGACTGCTCCTCCTGTTAGCACCCTAGGAAGCAACACCTCCATTGGTCGACTGCCAGGTTTGGGAGCACCTGTACCTCCACCTTCCTCCTCCAGCTGGGACATGAAGGTTTCTGAATTTAACACCACCTCTCTGTCGTCACAGTTCAGCCGTAAGTTCATCAGTATCTGTGCAGTCTTGTTTGAATGTATGTGCGTGATATAGATTTAATTATTGTGTGTGTGTTTGCAGGTGACTTTGGCCTGCAGCCAGAGCCTTGTGCTGAGCCAGCTGGTTCAGAGACACTCCGGCCCCTCCTTGCCTCTGGCACGTCAGCCCAGTCCTCCATCTCAACAAGCAGCCCTTCTTCAGCGTCGTCTGCGCCCCAACACATCAGTACAGGCTGGCCTGGTTCTGGCTGCTGCTGGTGCTAAATACCTTATCAAAGCAATTACAAGAATTTTTTTTTTTAATTTTCAGCCCTCATTAATCTGTTTACCTACTTCGTAGCAGATTCCATAAATCAATAAAAGTTTTATTTTAAAGGTTTTTATTATATGATTTCTTACCTGCAAAATCTTGACCTTCTATTTCACAATTAAAGTGTTCAAATATTGAAATACAGAGGATATTGTGTTGTTGTTACTGTGGCTAAACAAGACTAACAATAATTTAAAAAAATATCAAATTGAATGGGTAATATATCTGAAATTTTCATTTAAGGCATTTGATTGTTAATATGTTTGTTTAACTTTACCCTGTTTTTGACACTATCAAATAAACAAGGTTTTTCAAAGTTGGACCTCTCAAAAAACTTTATTTTTATTTTACATACTGTATGTACAATAACAAAATTAATTTAAAAGATATCCACATACCAAAATACAGTGGTCAATAAAATGTTTAGGTACTGCACTTACAAAAATGTGACATTTATTTTTATTTACCTCCAAAGAAAACAGTACAACATGTTTCCATCAAGAATATCTACTTACAAATGTAAGACAATGTCAATATAAGTAAATGACAGCATTTTGTTTTTCTTCAAGACTGTGCCATCAGCTTTTCTGTCAAACTTCATATCTCCATTTCCTGACCAAAGAGAAGACTTTTTACTCTGGAGGAGCAGGGATGAAGGTGTTTGACACCGTAGTTCTGTACAGTCCAGGATAACTTGTGTGTCACTGTAGCGGCCATCAAAATCTTGTGCTGCAGCTCGGGGGCGGCTGCTGGTTATGGTGGGAGTTGGTGAAGACCAGACTCTGTGTGGAAGCGGAGGAAGGTGGTTCTCCTCCTCCAACACCAGGCTTCTGCAGCAAAGAGGCGAGATATATGAATCTTGTGCAGCACAGAGCCTGCAGAACCTAGATTGTGTGTACAGTATTTACAAGCCCAAAACCAGAAAAGTTGGCACGTTGTGGAAATCGCAAATAAAAACAGAATACAATGACTTGCAAATCTTTTTCAACCTATATTCAATTGAACACACTGCAAAGACCACATACTTAACGTTCGAACTGGTAAACTTTGTTATTTTTTGCAATTATTAGCTCATTTGGAATTTGATGCCTGCAACATGTTTCAAAAAAGCTGGCACAAGTGACAAAGAAGACAGAGAAATTTGAGGAATGCTCATCAAACACTTATTTGGAATATCCCACAGGTGAACATGCAAATTGGGAACAGGTGGGTGCCATGATTGGGTATAAAAGCAGCTTCCTTGACATGCTCAGTCATCCACATAGAAGGATGGGGCGAGGGTCACCACTCTGTGAACAAATGCGTGGGCAAATTGTCGAACAGTTCAAGAACAACTTTTCTCAACGAGCTATTGCAAGGAATTTAGGAATTTCACCATCTACGGTCCGTAATATCATCAAAAGGTTCAGAGAATCTGGAGAAATCACTACACGTAAGGGGCAAGGCCGAAAACCAACATTGAATGCCCGTGACCTTCGATCCCTCAGGCGGTACTGCATCAAAAACCGACATCAGTGTGTAAAAGATATCACCACATGGGCTCAGGAATACTTCAGAAAACCACTGTCAGTAACTACAGTTCGTCGCTACATCTGTAAGTGCAAGTTAAAGCTCTACTATGCAAAGCAAAAGCCATTCATCAACAAGATCCAGAAACGCCGCCGGCTTTGCTGGGCCCGAGCTCATCTGAGATGGACTGATGCAAAGTGGAAAAGTGTTCTGTGGTCTGATGAGTCCACATTTCAAATTGTCTTTGGAAACTGTGGACGTCGTGTCTTACGGACCAAAGAGGAAAAGAACCATCAGGACTGTTATAGGCGCAAAGTTCAAAAGCCAGCATCTGTGATGGTATGGGGGTGCATTAGTGCCCAAGGCATGGGTAACTTACACATCTGTGAAGGCACCATTAATGCTGAAAGGTACATACAGGTTTTGGAGCAACATATGCTGCCATCCAAGCGACGTCTTTTTCATGGACGCCCCAGCTTATTTCAGCAAGACAATGCCAAGCCACATTCTGCACGTGTTACAACAGCGTGGCTTCGTAGCAAAAGAGTGCGGGTCCTCCCCTGGCCTGCCTGCAGTCCAGACCTGTCCCCCATTGAAAATGTGTGGCGCATTATGAAACGTAAAATACGACAACGGAGACCCCGGACTGTTGAACAACTTAAGCTGTACATCAAGCAAGAATGGGGAAGAATTCCACCTGAAAAGCTTCAAAAATTGGTCTCCTCAGTTCCCAAACGTTTACTGAGTGTTGTTAAAAGGAAAGGCGATGTAACACAGTGGTAAATATGTCCCTGTGCCAACTTTTTTGCAATGTGTTGCTGCCATTGAATTCTAAGTTAATGGTTATTTGCAAAACAAAATAAAGTTTCTCCGTTCGAACATTAAATATATTGTCTTTGCATTCTATTCAGTTGAATATGGGTTGAAAAAGATTTGCAAGTCATTGTATTCTGTTTTTATTTGCGATTTGCACAACGTGCCAACTTTTCTGGTTTTGGGCTTGTACATGTCAGTACACTAACACACAGTGAACTAAAAACTCAATTTAATATACAATAAAATGACAACTCAATTTAATATACAATAAAATGACAAGTTAAACAGGTAAAATCAATAAAAATTGAAGTAAAATCAAGTCTCTATGGAGAAAACATTACCTTTGCCCAGGTGTGATATGGTTCTCAGCAGCAGGTGCACATGAGGGAGTGAAGACTTTAGTTTCTGAGAGCTGCATAAAAACACACAAGGTCAAAATAATTAGACCAAGAATGTAAACATGTAGCTGAATGTACTAGATTGACTCACACTGACATCCTCACTCCACTCCTCTGCTCTGTGATTATATATGTGATTATATATATCTAATATTTAATTACCATCTTAGCTAAATCCCCATTAACAACAGGAATGTGGGGTTACTGAACCAGCAATCTTAAAACTGTCATCTGAACAATCCTAGCTTCACCCTACGGCAGGGGTGTCAGAGTCAAATACACCAAGGGCCAAAAAAAAAATTTGCTACAAGCCAAGGGCCGGACTGGTTCAATGTTCATATTGAAATGATTTCACATAGCCTGTTGAACCAAGACCTAACAGACTGTCTATTATTTAAGGATTAAATTAATAAAACATTTTTTAACAGGCAAACAGCAAAAAATTAAATTGTTTAAAAATATATATATATATGTTTCTTAATATCAAGATAAATGCATAAATAAAAGTGCATGCATTATAAACTGAAAATGCATTATTGTGCAGCTCTATGATCCTTCTGATCACCACTTTCAAATAGGAAAATAAGAAAATAAATCAAATCAGTTGTATTCTTTCTCATGGCTCTGTCCCCGAGTCCATTCAACTGAAAAGTAAATATAAATAAATAAAATACAATAAAATAAAATACAAAAATCTATGGCACACAGCCAAAACAATACTTCCTTCAAAGAAAAATCACGTCTTGTAGAAACAAATGTAAAAATTTAACTGAATTAAAAACTGAAAATTTGTTACAGCTCTGTGATGCTCACTTATCTGAGGCTGATACTTGGAGGTGCCTCATCTTTTGTACAAGTTCATCAATGTTTGGGGTTAGGCTCTGAGCTGAGGAAGTCCTCAGGATTGATTCCATGAACATGTAGTCTGCCTCCCACCTGGCTTGAAACCCCCTGTTCTCTGTGTCCACCTTACGTTTAGCCATTTTAGAGGAGGGGTGCAAATGTAGCTGAAAGTTTATCTCTGCTCTGACTGCTGATGAATAATGAAGCCACTTGTGCAAGCTGAAGTGACTTCATGAGCAGAGCTACCTGCCTAAATAAAGGTTGAATGATTAGGCATACAGCTGTCTTGTGACTTTTTATTAATATACTGTACTTTTTTATGATTGTTGGCTGTTGGCTGCAAGTATGAAGCTGTGAAATCCTTCATTTTCTACAGCTGATAGCTGTTGGTCATTAATTATGATGAAGTTCAGCAACTTCTCTGCTTCAGCTGTGTGTTTTTATTGTTCAGTCTGGGAGTATTGTCCCTCCTACGAGATTATCAGGTCGGAGAAGACGCGGTTGAGCAAGAAAAAAAACACCGCTGAAGACATGGAGCTCGAATGAGGGACAGGCTGAATGATCCGAGACCGGGACGCGCGGCTGGGTCCTGCTGCTCGGTTCAGCGAGAGTGTCGTCTCGCTGAACTAACTGGAGCGCGGTTTAAAGTGGCGCTATGACTCTGCAGACATTGCACGTTGCTGTCTTATGGTATTTAGTGTAAAATACATCCACACAGCGGACATGTTACGATGAACAGTTGGCTAACTGTTAGCTAAAATGTTACTCACCGAGTCTGCACGTTGGAGCTGCTGGCTGCAAACTATGGAATGGATTTCCTGAATTTGAGGCGGGTCTCATTACTCTGGGTTCATGAGACACGACTCCGTTCCGAAAATCCATTCCATAGTTTGATCGACTCCGTGCCATGTACAAAACACCAGCGGACGGCTGTGGCTTGCGGGCCGGATCTAATAGTTATTAAATATCATCCAAAGGGCCATAAATAATTGCTTCACGGGCCGGATCTGGCCCGGGGGCCGGCACTTTGACATATGTGCCCTACGGTGAGGTTTTTCAGCTTTCTTCATGGACCTGACACAGAGCCCTGACAACAACTTCACCTGTGTCCTGATTTTTACATGAAACTGAGAAGAGCAGCATGTTTGTAGAAGGATCACAAAATATGAGCCGTTTTATTTAAGTGTGGAAAAGCTGTTTTTATAACGTGAGTACACAAAAAAAAATTGCGTTGCTAATAGGCTAACGTTAGCCGCTAACAGGTAGCAACAACACAACGCGATCAAACCAACGTCACTTACCCTGGTAGTTGTGCAGGAAACTTGAGATATACAATTTAAATCCCTTGTTACGTTTGCTTGTCGGAGCAGGGGACCAGACATCAACGATACGATGAACATAGCTGATACGTCTTGGGCAGCTCTTGTAAACATTCAGACAGCATCATTTTCACTGAGACCGGGGCTAGACAGGAAGCTGGAAATCACCTTTCCGGTCAATGCGGAAGTGATTCACGACGCAAGTGCACAGAGCCTATTGAATTGATTAAGCCCTTTGAATAGAGGGCGAAACGTTTTGTTACAAATAAAGTCCAGTTGTTTCTGTATTGAACGCCTTTTTTGATCATATAAATATATCTTTATAATTTACATAAAAAATTAAATATTATGCAATTTTTAGGTTTTTAATGATAAAAAGTTTAAACACATATATTAAATTATTTTTAAGATGTTAAACAAATGGTACATTGACAATTTATTCATTTTATAAAATGCAATGACACCAAAATAATCTCTGACATTTTTTTTTTCTAATTTAAATTTATAAAAAATAAAAAATAAAATATCAGAAATGTATGACTCTGTACAAAATCAACTAAAACATCTTTATTTTACAGAGTTCTACAGAGTTCCACTTCCATCATGTGTTGTGACTAGGATCCGCAACACTTTTCCAGCAGCAGGTGCCTACACTGGCTTCAAGTGGCCCAATGTTGAATGATTACTGGTATCTGGAACGTCCCTCGGCAACTGCTGTGTAAATATCTGGATGCTCAAAAGCGCTGCTGAGTGGAGGTGGCACGTGAACTTCTTCTCCAGGCTGGTCCTCTGATTCACCTGCGCAGAGTGCAATTACCTCCTTCCTAACAGTTTCCACATAGCCTGTCAAAAGAAAACAACAAACACAAAAACATTACGATTGTATTACGTCCTCATGTTGACATCTGTTTGAGAATTCTAAGAAAACAGAAATAAAAATTATATAATTCACAATCACGATTTAGAATTTTCTTTTTAGAATATTTAGGAAGTTTTAATTGCGATTTTTATGCCAGAACTTTACCTTGGTAACCTGACTAGTTGATGGGCATGACTCTTCTGGTTCATAAGATGTCGAGATGGTTGATTCTGGAAAGCTGGACATAAGTTCAGCAATTTCCTAGAGAGAGAAATACAACAACATTACACACTATAAACATTAACAAAAGTTAAAAAAATATTTAACATACACATAAATGTAATGTTTTTTTAGGTTGGTGAAATTCTGAGTGATGATAGAGTAAAAACTTACTTATATCATATTATTTATTTAGCTATTTTCCCAAAAATAATTTTGTTATTTATTATGCAAAAGTGGGTATTTTAGTATTGTTGTGTAGAGCACCCAAAGTATTTTGACATTATTGTTGACAGAATGAAATTTGTAATTAGACATCCATATGTTCAACTGTATAAATTAAAATATATGATTCGAATTCACTAGATCCTTCATGAATTGATTAGATCCCATGATTTAATTTGCATTTATGAAATGAGTAAAAAAGAAAATTAACAGTGCTTTCCATAAGGTTGAGTCTGACAACAAATAATGTTATGAGTTTGTTTCGTCAAAATAAAGTAACTTTTGTCAATATAAGCAGTAGAAGTTTTAATCTTGCTCAAATCATTTTATTTTATGCTCTATCAATGGAAAACTTATTAATACACGATACAGCTTTGAAGAAACGTGCGGGGAGCTTCATATGGATTTGTCATTCTTACTAGCTAAGAGCATGTCCGATCAAGTTTGAGATTTATCATTTTAAGACAGTCAATCGTCCAAAGCTCTCATTAATAAACCCTCCCTGTATAAAATAACATACTGATGTTACTTGATCGCTGAGACTTCATTTAAAAATAAATAACTAACAATGTGTGTGTGCTACCGATTTTCTGTCGGCTAATGTTTGTTAGCATCTAACAAACAGTAATTATTGTTAGCACTTGAATGTATTGAAGCAATCGAAGGGTTATTATTCATCAAATACAGTTATTGGATACTCGAACAATGGAAAAGTGGTTTAGACACGGCTTATTTCATCCATAGTAGCTAAGTGGGGTTAGCTTCTCCTGTGATTCTTTGTTCTTGAGCTAAGCTAAAAGCTACGCCCGATTGCGTTTGAGATTTATAATTTTAAGACAGTAAATCATCCAAAACTCTCATTAATAAACCCTCCCTGAATAAATAAACTTACTGATGATATTTGATCGCGCAGACATCAATTAAAAATACATAACAAGCAACGTGTGTGTGCTACCGATTTTCTTGTTGGCTATTTGTTTTTAGCATCGCACATGAAGAATCCTCCATGATAATTGGCTTTATACACTCACAGTGTATAAAGTAAAACAACATGAGCTCACGTTAAATATATAGTTTATCATCTAAAACACTACACAGCTCAGATTATGTTTACACAAAGACTTACACTTTTCCTTGACAGTTTTCCAATGGTAGCTTTCCTGCATTGTTTTGACGTGGTAGCTGTGGCACTTTCTTCTGTAGATTTTCTTTTAAAAATAGTAGGAATAGCATCCGGTTTAAAAAGACTTCTGAATCTTACTGGTAATCCTAAAGATTCTTGTATACCAGGTGTTTCCTGAAAACAATCGGCAGTAAAATGGTTGCCACAGACATACGTTGCCACACCAGACAAACGGGCATGGCACTGCCTTCTGCCTGTTGTTACGTCACAGATGACGTATGCGGAAGTTCTCGGATTTCCAGTAACAAAACACAGCAAAAAAATTACCATAACTTGGAATGAAATTTTAATATATTTATAAAAATGTTTGCAAAAACGAACATAGCTGAATGATATAAGATATATATGTTATGGCAGAATATGCAAATTTCCAACATCATGTCACAATACCTTTAAGGGGAAATCTTATAGTGACAAGCTGCTCACACAGGTGTTTAGATTCAGGTGTTTATCAGATACACTCAGTTGGGTTGTGGTGACTACTAAATACATCTTGTATCACCATGGCATGTACCGTATAAAAGACTTTCTAAAGATGTTATTTGTATCTTTATACTGTATATGTTGTTTTGTTGTTGTGGTTTCTCAGTTTTGTTTTGTTTTCTCTCCGTAGGTCTAGAGGCAGACTTCAATGATGTTGATGTGTGTTCTCTTTATACCTCTCTCCGCTCTACTCCTATCGCCTTCTTTCTCTTTTACCCTTTCTCTCACTTTTTTAGCTTTGTTTTCTTTTTTGTTTTTTCATCCTAGTGTTCATTACATCTTAAACAAATCCAAAGCAAATTCTAACAAAGTTTTATTTATACATCAAGTGGAGCATTGAGGCCAGCCATAATGCTCTGCTTGTGAAAGTAAATCTGTTGGGTATCACCTCGACACTCAGAGAACAATTCTGAGTGCCATCAATGCCGAACAGGAGAAAGGGGGAAAAAAAGTATTGGGATTTAGCAGTTTTTACTGCTTTCTGATAACGGTGCCAACTCTCCTTTAGTATTTTGAAAAGAGTCTTTTCTCCATTCGCGCTTGGCCCTCCTGCACTGCTGCCTAACGGCATTGGTGACGTCATTCAGCCAAGGTTCTGCTCGGAGTTTCGATTTTTTGTTTTAACAGGAGCAACATGATCCAGAGCCTTTAAACAGACAGAGTTGAACTGGGATGTCAGCTCCTCAGTGATAGAGAGAAACACTGGGGGCTGAATTAACATTTCAGAGTTATAAACATCTGTGAAACGTGCGGCAGTTAAATGGTTAATGGCCCGGCTGCGACGTGCAGGAATGCACAGCTTAGGAGTTAGATGAGGGAGGGTGAACTCAAACCGGACTGGCATGTGGTCGGAAAACACATTGTCACCGATTTCAAGATTACTAACAGTCAAATCACGAGTTAAAACAAGGTCCAGTGTATGTCAGCGCTCTTGGGTGGGACCGTTTACATGCTGATTTAGATTAAATGAGTCCAATAAATCTAAAAAGTCCTTCACCAAGGGCTTCTCACGACAGCACACAGGCAAATTAAAATCACCAATAATGACTACACAATCATATTTTAGTGTGATTTCAACCAAGAAATCAGAAAATTAATTTATGAAATCCTTAGACCAAGGTGGACGGTAGACGACTGCGCATAAAGTCGCAGGCAAATGGTCAAGTTCAAAGACAGTCAGCTCAAAACTGGAACAGGAAACTGGGATGGCAGTTGTTTACAGTCAAAAGATGATTTGAATATTGTTAGTAATCCACCACCACCACGACCTGATAGCCACGGGTCGTTAAAATACAGACAGTTCTGTGGTAATTATTCCGTCAAGGCACTGGACTCACCCGGCGACATCCAAGTCTCTGTGATGCAGAAAAAGTCCAAATCATGCTCTTGAAAGTAATCCTTGAGGATGAAAGTTTTGTTGGTGACAGATCTTGCGTTAATCACACACATCCTGATATTATCCGAGGTGGTTCGAGCAACGGTGGAGTGAGCGTGCGCCAGCGGCCGCAGATTTTCATTAACCACTCCTCCGGGACCAGCAGTGAGCTACACTGGCCACCAGCTTCCGTTGTTTACCTGGTCCGGACATGCGGGAAGCTAATGATGGAAATCATGACCATCAGCTGGAGAGAAAGATGCAGCACAGGGCTTTGAGCTTCGCCAGCTTCATGTATGCAGATGATCTTGTTATTTTTAGTCCTTGTAGTGTTGGTCTTCAACAATTATTGAGGACCTGTTCACAATATGGTCAGGAGTATGACATTATGTACAATGCACTGAAAAGCAATATCATGATCATAAGAACCAGGGAGGATCAGAAGTTGGTACTTCCTGACCTGTCTTTATCTGGTGCTGTTTTTAAAGTGTGTGCTGCTGTTAAATACCTGGGACATTATATAACTGTGATCTGGCTGATGACAGGGACAATGTTGTTTAATGTATGCACAATTTTTATTATTATTTGTTTTATTGACATTTAATTCTGTTGCTCCTTGTAGCACTTTGAGATTTTCATTAATGAAAAGTGCATTATAAATTGAATTCATTATTATTATTATTATTATTACAAGCCAACATGCTTGTATGCATGTTTAGGACGTGTTCTGTCTCAGTGAAAGTGTCTCTTTTTAAAGCATAAAGCATACTGCACTCCTTTGAATACTGCCCACTTGTGGAGACTCTACAAGCAAAAAGTATACAGAAACTCAAAGTGGCATATAATGACGGAATGATACGGTTTAAGATGCCGAGATGGACTAGTGCAAGTCAGTTATTTGTTGGTGGTGGTGTCTCAACTTTTTATGCTGCATTATGTAACCTTATGTACAGATTTATGTGGAGATTACGTGATTCTACAAATAACATCATCAGAGTCAGAGTCAGAGAGAATTTATTGTCATTTGCACCGCATGTAGTACATGTGTTGAAAACGAGATTATGTACACAGGGTCCCAGTTACATCCAACAACAAATGCAAGAGAAAAACAATAATAACATCTAGGATTAACTAAGAGAGACATCAGCTAGTAATACACTAAGCCCTAATGTAGTAGAAAAACATCATTATAAACAGCAGCACGAACATGAGCAGATGGTCACAGATGAACGCAGCAACAAGAAACAGATCAGCATCAGCATGATGTGACATTTTGCAGTGTTTATTCTTATTATTTATTTATTCATGAGTCTGACAGCCTCAGGGTAGAAGCTGTTCCTCAGTCTAGTGGTTCTACATTTGATGCTCCTCAACCTC
The DNA here is from genome assembly GCA_038048925.1 of Garcialebias charrua. Classification (NCBI taxonomy): domain Eukaryota; kingdom Metazoa; phylum Chordata; class Actinopteri; order Cyprinodontiformes; family Rivulidae; genus Garcialebias; species Garcialebias charrua. Next base: position 10,528 of record JBBPBX010047618.1, on the reverse strand, counting down.
CGTCCCGAGGGGAGTGGTGCAAAGAGTGAGTGTGCTGGGTGAGTGAGGTCTTTCATGATGCAGGTGGCTCTTTTTCTGCATCTGGAGGTGTAAATGTCTGTGATGGTGGGGAGACTGACTCCCACAGACTTCTGTGCAGCCTTCACCACTCTTTGTAGAGCTTTCCTCTCTGCAACTGTGCAGCCTCCATGCCACACGTTGATGCTGGAGCACAGGACGCTCTCCACTGCACACCTGTAGAACGAGGTGAGGACTGAGCTTCTCAGACCGGCTCGTCTCAGCCGTCTGAGGAAGTAGAGTCTCTGATGACCTTTCTTGATCAGGCTGGTGGTGTTATTGCTCCAGCTGAGGTTATCATTCATGTGTACACCCAGGTATTTGTAGCTGGAGACCACCTCCACCGCAGATCCACCTATATACAGTGGGGTGTGGGTGTGTTTGTTCCTTCTGAAGTCCACAATCATCTCCTTCGTCTTCTTCACATTCATGTGAAGGTTATTCTCTTTGCACCAACTCTCCAGATGTTCCACCTCCTGTCTGTAGCTGGATTCATCATTATCTGTGATGCATCCCACCACAGCTGTATCATCTGCAAACTTAACAATATGACAGCCTGGATGTGTGGCTGTACAATCATATGTGAGCAGAGTAAACAGAAGAGGGCTCAGCACACATCCCTGAGGAGAGCCAGTGCTGAGGGTGATGGTGGAGGAGGAGAAGTTGTGGATCTTCACGGACTGTGGTCTGTTTGTTAAGAAGTCTAAGACCCAGTTACAAATAGAGGGGCTTAGTCCAAGTGTGGATAGTTTGTCTATCAGAGTTTGGGGGATCATGGTGTTGAAGGCAGATGTGAAGTCCACAAAGAGCAGACGCACGTATGAGTCCTTCTGATCCAGGTGGGTGAGAGCAGTGTGGACCACGGAGGAGATGGCGTCCTCTGTTGATCGGTTCTCACGGTATGCATATTGATGAGGGTCCTCGTTGATGTTGACGGCTGTCTTGATGTGGGACATGACCAGTTTCTCAAAACATTTAGCGACTATCGGGGTGAGGGCCACCGGTCTATAGTCATTCAGACCAGTCACTGTGGAGCTTTTTGGGACTGGGATGATGGTGGCAGTCTTCAGGCAGGTGGGAACTGACTCCAGTGCAAGTGAGGTGGTGAAGATGTCAGCCAGCACCTCACAGAGCTGGTCCGCACATTCCTTCAGAACTTTCCCTGGGATGTTGTCTGGACCCGTAGCTTTATGAGGGTTGATCCTTCTGAGACTGCCTCTCACTTCTGCTGCGGTCACTTTGAGGTGCTCCTCGTCTGGTGATGAGGTGAGTCTGGTGCTAGTTGGTCTGTTTGGATCATCAAAACGTGCATAAAACTTATTGAGGGCATCAGGCAGGGATGGGTCCCTGGGGCATTGTTTGCTTTTGCCCTTGTAGTCTGTTAAGCATTTGATGCCCTGCCACATGCTCCGTGGATCATGTGAGGTGAACTGTCCCTCGATCCTCTGTGCATACGCGGCTTTGGCCTTCTTTATGCCATCATCCAGTTCTCTCCTGCACTTTCTCAACTCCTCAGTGTCTTTAGACTTGAATGCAGTGTCCCTGGCTGCCAGCAGGGTGCGGACATCCTTATTTAGCCAGGGTTTTTGATTGGGGTAAAATTTAACACACTTTCTTATGGATACATTTTCAGCACATGTACTGATGTAACCCAGGACAGAGGAAGCATAAAGTTCCAGGTCAACTGAATTTCCATTCGTAGCTGCCTCTTTGAAGACAGACCAGTTTGTGTTTTCAAAGCAGTCTCTTAGCATGGGGGAACTATCTTGGCGCCACGATGTGATCACTCTTTGTTCTGGCATCGAACGTCGGAGTGGGGGGAGCTGTCTAGGGACCAATAACAGGGAGCGATGGTCGGAAGCCCCGAGCGGTGGGCGTGGCTTCGCCGTGTACGCCCCCTTCACATTCGTGTAGACCTGGTCTAATGTCTTATTTCCTCGTGTTTCTGTGAAAACGTGCTGATTGAAGGTTGGAAGGATGACACGTAAATCCACGTGATTGAAGTCCCCGGAAACAATGAAAAACCCCTCAGGATATTTACACTGCAGCGAGGTGAGTAAGTCATGAATTTCTTCCTGGGCGTCTTTAGCATTAGCATCGGGGGGTATGTAAACATTGCTTATTATTATCGCTGAATAGTCGCGGGGGAGGTAATGTGGCCTACATCTTATTGTTAAAAGCTCCACAGCAGCTGAGCAGATCCTGCTGATAACGGCACAGTTCGTGCACCAGTCTTTGTTAACGTAAATGCAGACGCCTCCACCTCGCGTTTTCCCCGTAGTCTCGATGCACCGGTCCGTTCTGAAAAATAGTTTATTATCCAACTCGTAAACAGAGTCAGGAGTGTCTTCATTGATCCATGTTTCCGTGAGACAAAGCACCGAACATCTCCTCATCTCCTCCGACGTTGTTACTCTCAGACGAAGCAGGTCCATCTTGTTGTCGAGCGAGCGCACGTTGGACAGAAATAAAGCCGGCATCGGGGGTTTACCGGTTTTAGCGTCTGCTCGTAGTCTCGTCATGATTCCTGCTCGACAGCCACGCTTTTTCCCTCGAGAGCACCGCTTCCTTTTCTTTCCTCCGCGCATCTGCTTCCAGAAAGATGATCTAAGCAGATCCAATCTTCCGAGTTCTGATTTGAGTTCGTTGCTGATTTCAGCTGTGCCTTGTGGTAAATCCGCTCCAATTCTCAACAGCTCAGTTCGGCTATAATTCACCCGCAAAAAACGCGCAGAGTCAGGTACAAAAACACTATTAAAACTACTAAAAACTGGGGATGTTCTGGGAGCCCATGAAGCTGCTACTGGTCTGAGCGCGACCATCTTGAATCATCCTGATGCTAACGGATATTGCACAAAGCTCAAGTCAGGTTTAAGTCCAGAATGTGAAACCACTGGCATTTCAGCCTTTTTGTAAATATATGATTCTTGTCACCGATTTCAAGATTACTAGCAGTCAAATCCCGAGTTAAAACAAGGTCCAGTGTATGTTCATTGTCCGCGCTCTTGGGTGGGACCGTTTACATGCTGTGTAGCCGGGTGAGTCCAGTGCCTTGACAGAATTGCTGTATTTTCTGGTGTATAGGTCGCATTGTCCAATTATCCCCAATAGATTGGAAAAATCCCTAGATAGGTTGCACCGGTGTATAGGTCGCACCTACGTTTAGCTCTGCTGCAAATGTCTGCCATAGGAGCGCACAGCAAGGCTTTTAAGAAGATTAACACTTAAAAACAATTATTTGTTTGATAAAAATTATAGCAAATATATGTCTGAGCTGAACTTTTCCTTAATAAATGAACGTAATTGTGAAATGAGCTGGATTTAAAATTTGTTTCGCCGAAAGTGATAACAAGCCATATATAGGTCGCACCGGTGTATAGGTCACAGGCCTTGAAAAAAACCATAAAAAGGTGCGACCTATACACCGGAAAATACGGTATTACCACCGAACTGTCTGTAATTTCCCGTTATTTGTAGAATCACGTAATCTCCACATAAATTCCACATAATTCAGTGAAAAGACAGACATTTGTGATCTTTTCTTTTTATTTATTTTATATTTTTATATTATCTATTTGTTTTTTTATATGGACCTAATTGTGTCTTTAATAAAGGTGATGATGATGATAATGGTATGTTTTTCAATAAAATAAGATTGGAAAACTGAAGGTGCATTGTGACCTTATACAGTAACACATTAGTTATACGTGTTATAACTAACACGTATAATTCCCTCATGGGAAATCCAATTACACACGAACGCACCATCTGTGCCGTAGTGTGCAGAGTGTGAGGCAGAGCTCTGGGCTTCTCACGGTGCATGGGTGTGCGCAGCTAGACATGAAGGTAAGTCTGATACAGTATCAGACCTAGATTAGATCCTGTTGTTTCTTGTTCCATCACCCAAACTATTTTCTGCTTCCCAAAATGAAGACAAATAGCTCAAATCTTCACATAGATTGCTAAATTCGTCGGGTTTTAAAATGTCCGCTATTAAAGAGACCAGAGCCCTCTGCCTCACACTCTGCACACTACGTCACAGATGGTGCGTTCGCGTGTAATCGGATTTCCCATGATTAAACACGGCTTGAAGTTCAAAATCACTTTTAAAGCAAAATTAAAGTGATTTATCATTTTGTTTGCAAAAACGAACATATTTAAATGATAAAATATATATATT
>JBBPBX010047617.1:13011-26080 GCA_038048925.1 Garcialebias charrua | reverse complement strand
TACAGGTGACCCCCTACCTACGACTCCATCGACCTACGGCGACCCGGACCTACGAACGTATCATATTTAATAAAAATATGACATTACTGTATTAATTTTTTTTTTTTTTTTTTTTGTGTTTAAATGTTCTTAATTTCATGTGTACAGCACTTTGTTGCAGCTGTGGTTGTTTTAAAGGCTTTATAAATAATAATTATGATAAAAATGATCATTTCTGATCATTTTTGTCATGATTGCGCAATAATTGTGCAACTTCCGGTCATAACAGGAAGAAGGTCACCAGTCTACATGGTTACAAGTTAAAGCAGAACACCGGACGCCATCTTAGGTTAGTCACGGCTGCAGCAGCCAGGTTTGGAGAAGACTGGTTGATCAAGATCGCCTCATATGGATTAATTACTATCTGGAATCGCTCTGTGAGCTCTGTGGACGTCTCAGACTGGAGCAGCAGCTGCAGATTGATCGCTAATAGCGCCACACCGTCCCTCCAACACCAGGTCATGGCCTGGCTAGCAGAAGCTAACACAGGCCTCGAGCAGCTCCCGTGGTTTGCTCGCCGGCCGCCCGACAACAACAACAACGCATGGCAACCTAAGATGTCGGCTTTGACCATCTCAAAGTAAGAAAATATATTTTTATTTATTCTGTAAATGTGAATAGCAATGTTTAACATTACAGTACACTACTGTACATGCTTAAATGTGTGCGCGGCGCTCCGTTAGCGGTATTTCCGCGAGCTACGAACGGAATAACGACCTACGAACGGGACGATATTTTCACCCCCTAGCTACGGCAGATCGAGCTGCGAATGGTTCTTAGGTCCCTAAATCGTTCGTACCTCGGGGGTTCCTTGTATATACATCTATATGTTTATGCATATGTACATATATGTATATTCTTGTATATATACATATATGCATTTACATGTATATATGCACTTATATATACATGTAATAGGCATGTAAATATAACATGTTCAACTGAAATTGTGTGTGTTTGTGTGTGTGACTGTTTTGTGGTTTCTAAGGACAGTGTTTTGTCAGGACAGTAATGAGCTGTTATCTGAGTGTCTGATTATAGCGTATGGCTGTTCTAACAAACCACTGTCCATTAAAACCACAAAACAGTCACACACACAAACACACACAATTTCAGTTGAACATGTTATATTTACATGTATATGTCTATCTGTACAGTATATGTATATGCATATATACATGTATATGCATATATGTATATACATGTATATATGTATATTTGTGTGTATGTATATGACATAGATATCAATTATATAAATAATGCAGGGGTTGTTAAGAATGACTGCAATAGTATTAATCAGTTTTTAAAGAGTAAAGTTTTCTTTCATTCAGCTAATTTTAATTTTATTTTTGTCCACTCAAAAAGAGGTTTCCTCAACCTACATGTATACGTCTATCTGTACAGTATATGTATATGCATATATACATGTATATGCATATATATACTATTTGAAATAGTGTTTGTGTGTGTGTGTGTGAGGGTTTTGTTGTTTATATGGACAGTGGTTTGTTAGGACAATTATGAGCGTTTGATTGTCTGTATGAGTGTTTTCAGTGGTAAGTTACTGAAATGTGACTTAGAAGGTCCAAATTGTTTACATGGACTTTCTGTTTTTGATGTAGTATGAAGGTTATATTTGTCCTTGAGTAGTATACTTTTCGTGTGAACTCATCAATCAGCAAATCATAAGTAAAATTAAGTAGTTTTTTATATGAGGGATATTCTTATAATAAACTAAGGTTTTAAGATTTTAAAGAAGGACTTTATATTCATCACTCAGAAATGAATTCGAAATTACTAACATTTACAAATATAGGTTTATGTTTTGTTGTGATTTTGTTTTGCCTATGTTTTTTAACATACTGAGTTTTATTTTAATTTTAAATATTGCATTTCCTTTATATAGTGTGAGAAGCATATCCTGGTTAATAAAAGTGTGTCATCCTTGGAGAGTTGTGAACAATGCCATGGACCTGTTTCTGCATGCAAGTGGATTGGCTATCAGTGCAAAGGTATATATATATTTTTTTTGACACACATACTGTACAATTAAAACTTAGTATAATAGCTGTAATTTTACAATTTTAAATAGATAAATCCCTAAATGATTTATAATACAATAAACCAAACTCTTGTAACTCAATCCTCATGGCCTAATGAGTCAATCCTGTATAAGTTAAGGTTGAATGAATTCAAGTTGTTGCAACTGGTCATACAGTGATCCGTGTCATGTAGTGAATGTTTTGCTTATGTTTGTTCTACCGCCCGGTCGTTTTAAAAAGTACTGCATGCATTACATTTTTTTCAGTTTGTTCTAGAAATTGGCATGGAAGCTGCCTTAAACAAAGTCATGAGAAATTTGAACACATATCAGAGGTGAGCATCTACATACATATTTTTTTTCTATTGCTTTCAGGGGTTTAAGAATTAAAATTGTTTCTCATAATTTCAGGAGAAAGAACGTTTTTATAGTTCTGGGAAGGAGTTCTCATCAGATGAGGAAATGACCAATCTGCTTGATAAGGACTATGTACCAAATTCAGAAACGGATGATGAAGATTCTGATGCAAGCATCCCCATTCAGTGTAGCCAGTCCAAAGTTGGACAGATTCTGGAAAAAGCAGCAATATCTGATCCTAATATGTCAGACACAAGTTTCCCTGTTTTTCCCAGCACGTCAAAATGTTGCTTTCCTCCTGACACAAGTAATATTGGAGAAAGCGCATTTAAAACATCAGGCCAAGCCACTTCTACCATATACAGGTAGTCCCCGACTTACGAGCGAGTTCCGTTACAACGAGTATCTCGTAAGATGAAAAACTCGTAAGTCCAACAACGCACGTGCTATCTCGTAAAACTGGAACAGCGCTCGTAAATATGAAAACAGACGCCAAAGTGCCTTAGTGCCAACTGCAGCTGTACTTTTAGTTATTTTCATCACAGAAACAGCATACTGTACTGTACAGTACAAAACAAATAAAAATATAATGTCTTACTTTGACACGCGTCCCTCGGGGGGTTCTGTGGGGGGTACTCCGGGAGTATGGGGTACCAGGCCCATTGATATGGGCTGTTAGGTCCCTGTACGACCGGTGTCAGAGCTTGGTCCGCATTGCCGGCAGTAAGTCAGGCTCGTTTCCGGTGAGAGTTGGACTCCGCCAAGGTTGCCCTTTGTCACCGATTCTGTTTATAACTTTTATGGACAGAATTTCTAGGCGCAGCCAAGGTGTTGAGAGGATCCGTTTTGGTGGCCTTAGAATCGCTTCTCTGTTTTTTGCAGATGATGTGGTCCTATTGGCTTCATCAGCTCGTGATCTACAGCTTTCACTGGAGCGGTTTGCAGCTGAATGCGATGCGGCCGGGATGAGGATCAGTTCCTCCAAATCCGAGGCCATGGTCTTGAGCCGGAAAAGGGTAGCGTGCCCTCTCCGGGTCGGGGAGGAGGTCCTGCCCCAAGTGGAGGAGTTTAAGTATCTCGGGATCTTGTTCACGAATGAGGGAAAACTGGAGCGTGAGATCGATAGGCGGATAGGTGCAGCGTCCGCAGTGAAGCGGGCGCTGTACCGGTCTGTCGTGGTGAAGAGAGAGCTGAGTCAAAAGGCAAAGCTCTCAATTTACCGATCGATCTACGTTCCCACCCTCATCTATGGTCATGAGCTTTGGGTTATGACCGAAAGAACAAGATCTCGGATACAAGCGGCTGAAATGAGTTTTCTCCGCAGGGTGGCTGGACTCTCCCTTAGAGATAGGGTGAGAAGCTCAGTCATCCGGGAGGGACTCGGAGTAGAGCCGCTGCTTCTCCACATCGAGAGGAGCCAGTTGAGGTGGCTCGGGCATCTGGTTAGGATGCCTCCTGGACGCCTCCCTGGTGAGGTGTTCCGGGCATGTCCCACCGGGAGGAGACCCAGAGGAAGACCCAGGATACGCTGGAGGGACTATGTTTCTCGGCTGGCCTGGGAACGCCTTGGGATTCCCCCAGAGGAGCTGCTCCAAGTGGCTGGGGAGAGGGAAGTCTGGGCCTCCCTACTTAGGCTGCTACCCCCGCGACCCGACCCCGGATAAGCGGAAGAAAATGGATGGATGGAAATGGTCTTACTTTGAGCTGATCAACCTTGTCTCGTCTGTTAGCACGTCCGAGCACTTTGTCGGGGCTCCATACATTCTGCTGCTCTAACGTTGTCCAAACTGTTTAGAGGAAAGACTGTTAGCCTGTTAAGTCCATACATTTGAAGCCATAAAAGGAGTTTACTTTAATAAACTTACCGAAAGCCGTTTCTCCGCGGTGTTCGTTCATCCAAAACAAGCTGACCGCGTTAGCTGTGGTTTGTTAGCCACCGCCATTAGGCCTGCACTCGTGCACCGTGCTCCGTGCTAACGAGTCCATCCATCCAAAAAAGGCTGTCGGAGCTGCTTCTCCACGTTAGCTGAATGTCCATCCAACATCTTAGGCTGCTAGGCGGACATCGAGGCGAGCTCCCGGCCGCCGGTTCGGTTCTGGTGGAGGTCCGCTTAGCATTAGCCTAGCCTTAGCTTAGCCGATGAGCTAATGTTGTCGCGCGGCGCTTTTTAAGAGCGATTGCGGAGGATCGCGGCAGTTGCTCCACAACAGACACATCCACAATGTTCACAGAGAGTTTCCAGCTCATTTATCCGTATGAAGCAACCTCTGATCGCACGCACGGTCCTAAAAAGCCAGCAGCTCCCAGCCAACATGTCCGCCAGCTGCCGGTCCCGGCATGTCGGCTTGGTAGCTCCGCTCGTTGCCCGTCAGGCAGCAGGGCAGTGGGAGCTCCGTTTAGGTCCGCTCGTTATATGTCAGGCGGGGGGAATGTGGGAGCGATCGCTAATACAGTACAGAATGCACTAAAAATTGAAATAAAACATAAAAATAACAATTATACTTTATTTATAAAGCCATTTAAAACGACCACAGCTGCAACAAAGTGCTGTACACATGAAATTAAGAACATTTAAACACAAAAAAAAAAAAAAAAAAATTTTTGTCATATTTTTATTAATTATGATAATCTCGTAAATTCGGATCCTCGTAAGTCCGTACGCTCGTAAGTCGGGGACTACCTGTACTCAAAGGATAAACCAGACAGAAAAGATGAGCTTCTCAAACAGGAATCCTCAAAGCAGATTACATGTCTACAAAACTTCTGTTATGTTTGTGGTAAGCCACAAACTAAAATTTCACGCCATTTGCAAACACACCAGACGCATCCTGAAATTATCCAACTGTTTTCCCTTCACAAGGATTCTAAAGAGCGCAAAGTTTTATTAGAAAAATTGAGGAACAGGGGAATTCACAAGCATAACAATGCAGTTTTACAAGGTGGACAAGGGCCCTTGAAAGTGAAGAGAAAGACAAAAGCTAAGGCCGTAGCTGGAACATTTATTCACTGTATCTACTGTGAAGGAATGTACGTTCGAAAGCAACTATGGAGACATGTCCGTAGATGCCCCTGTAAGCCAGAAAATATGGATATGGATAATCCACCTGGAAGAGCCAAAGTGCTGAGTTTGGCTTTGGCTAAAGAGTCTGCATTCTATCATGAAATCTCAAGTGGAGTTTGTAAGATCATTAAAAGTATGAAACCCGACGATGTTACCTCAGCTGTGAGAAATGACCTGTGTATTATTCAGTTTGCTCAGTCACTCCACAACAGACATGGACAAGACCCCTCAAAATACGACTACATGCGACAAAAGCTTCATGAAGTTGGCCGTTTGTTGATATGTCTGCGCACAAAATATGCAATACATAACCTAGAGGATGCTGTGAAACCTGCTAACTTCCAGAGAGTTGTGCAAGCAGTAAAGACTGTGTCAGGCTTTGATGAAGAAACACGTTCATACAAAAAAACAAGCCTTGCCATAAAACTGGGACATACACTGAACAAAATCTGTAACCTTGTTCATTGCCGAGCACTCATGGCAGAAGATGAACAACTGATGAAGTCGTCAGACGCATTCAAAAAACTGTGCTCATCAAAATGGTCAGAGATGGTGTCTCATAGTGCCCTTAGCACTTAAAATCATGCCAAATACAATAGGCCATTAACATTACCATTCACTGAAGATGTTAAGCTTCTGCATCAGCATCTGAATAAATCAGGAGAAAATGCCTTTAACACCTTGAAAGATGAAGCCAGCCCCCAGACTTATGCAGAACTTGCAAAAGTTACACTTGCACAGGTCATTGTGTTCAATCGTAGACGAGCAGGAGAGGTTTCAAAGATGCACCTACGAAGTTTTATGGAGCGTGACACCACCAAGCTCCATGATGATGTTGCCATGGGTTTGTCAACGGTTGAACAGAAGCTCTGCAGCCATTTCACTCGGGTTGAAATCATTGGGAAAAGAGGCCGAAAGGTTGCAGTTTTACTCGCACCAAATGTGGTGGATGCACTGACTTTATTGGCAAGTAAGAGAGAGACATGTGGTGTTTTACAAACAAACTTATTTCTATTTGCAAGACCTAAATCAATGAGTCACTACAGAGGACAGGACAGTCTGCGTGTTCATGCAAGCCAGTGTGGAGCAAAGCACCCAGAGTTCCTCAGGTCAACACAACTACGGAAACATGTAGCCACGCTCTCACAAGTCTTGAACTTAAAAAACAATGAACTTGACCAGGTTGCAGACTTCTTGGGCCATGACATCCGTGTTCACAGGGAATTTTACAGATTACCAGCTCCCACCACACAACTGGCAAAGATATCCAAGCTACTTCTGTCACTGGAAAAAGGACAGCTTTCCAAACTGAAAGGGAAGTCCCTGGATGAAATTGAAATCGAAGGTTTGTTCAAATTTGCTTTCATTTATTCATTATTTTAAGTATCAAAACTTCACAAAGATTAATTTTAACCAATCTTTTACAGGTTGAAAAAAATATGGAAGAACTTTTAATACAAAATACAGAAAGGTACATACCAGATACTGGTAGCATACTGGTTATTTAACCGGTATGTATATTTTGTACCAGACTATTCTATAAAATGACATGTTATCTTGTACTCAATTGGTATGTACCTGGTACCTATGCAACCTGGCTTTATAATGAAATGACAAATTACCTAGTTGCCTGGTATGTACCGAGGTCTTTGTTACAATCAAAAAAATCCATCCATCCATCCATCCATCTTCTTCCGCTTATCCGGGGTCGGGTCGCGGGGGTAGCAGCCTAAGTAGGGAGGCCCAGACTTCCCTCTCCCCAGCCACTTGGAGCAGTTCCTCCGGGGGAATCCCAAGGCGTTCCCAGGCCAGCCGAGAAACATAGTCCCTCCAGCGCTTCCTGGGTCTTCCTCTGGGTCTCCTCCCGGTTGCCTGGTATGTACCGAGGTCTTTGTTACAATCAAAAAAATGTGTTCAATAAAAAAAAAAAACTGGACTTTTATTTGTAGCAGAAGACGTTTCGTCCTTCATCCAAAAGGCTTTCTCAATTCTAAGAGCAGACTGTGAGAGTGAAGTTATAAATGCTGTGAGACAGATCTCTCAGCATTTATAACTTCATTCTAAGAGCAAACTGTGAGAGTGAAGTTATAAATGCTGAGAGATCTGTCTCTCAGCATTTATAACTTCACTCTGTCTGCTCTTAGAATAAAGGAAGCCTTTTGGATGAAGGGCAAAACGTCTTCTGCTACAAATAAAGTCCAGTTGTTTCTTATTGAACACTTGTGACGGTTTTATTAAAAGGGGTGCCAGCCAGGTATCCCTCCTGACAGTTAGGATGACCAATTTTGAGTTACTTTTGTATTTTTTATTTTTTTTAAACCTGTCACACAAGGACCATCCACTTAATGGTGTTGACCCTTTACAATTTGAATGACAAAAAAAACCAACAAAACTTCATCCTTTTTTCTTTTACACAAAAAACAAACAAAACATCTTCCACATAATTTCACTTTTTTTTTCAGGTTTTATATTTTTAAATGTCCATAAACAAAATAAACACAAATCCCCCCCCACAAAAATAAGTTCAAGTCTTTTCTTGTCTTCCACAATCAACAGGTCAAAGGTTCCATATATTTACTGCTCCCATATTTTACTGCTCCACAGCAAGAGCTGTGGAATAACAAAAACAATAATCAGGCCCAAGTGCCATTTAAATGCTTACAATAAAAAACAGGAAAAAGAATAAATAGACTTACAGGTCTCAGATAAAGCAGAATCAGAAATCCATAGGTTGTTTTTTGTTTTTGTCATCTGTAATGAACAAATGTAATTTTTGAAATCACTATGGGGCATAACTGATTAATTTTTAGTAATTTTAAATATTTAATTCAGGGACTTACGAATAATGAACTGGGTGACGTCACACGCTTCCAGGATCTCCGGATTCACAGCGGAGAGCGCACAGGAGTAGATGCACGTTTCCTTTTTGTTTGTTTCTGTCGGTCCACGGTGATGTCTTCCAGCAGGAAGTGAAGGGTTTTGGCACAGGCGAGGGATTGCACAACCTCGGATTAAATTTTAATTGTTTGCCCAGGGATGCAACACTAGTGGAATCCTTGACTCTCTGGTCTGGAGAGAAACTGCCATCTTTTAACTGGAAGGGTAAACGAGCTTGAACAGTGGAGCAATCAGGTGAGTTCACAGCTGTGATCCAGGTGCGTCTTTAAGTGTGGCAGGATGGGAGGGGCCAAGGGAGAACAAAAAGTGATGAGAGCAGCTCTGAAAATGAGCAGGCTGTCACACATCCCCCCCCTTGAGAGGTCCCGAACTAGTAAGGGAGAATACAAGTTACAATTTGATTTCACACACATTTTTCATATTCTTCAATACCACAATTATTTTGCCAATAAGTCAGAAGAAGGGAAGCCATGGAAATCTTCTTCATCACTTTCTTCATTGAATATGTCTAGAATTTTTTGGGCGCTGTGCGTTGTCCACTTCTTCTGCTGTAGGATAGCAAGGTTTGAGTTGTGATATATGAACCACACGAAGGTCTTCACCAGTGTCCTCCAACACAACCTCATAATTGATAGGGCCAGTCCTTCTTGTTATACGATAGGGACCCTTCCATCGTGGGGCAAGTTTGGCTGTGTATGACTGGTTGGTTTTGGACCAGGGGTGAGAACGGAACCACACCCTATCTTTCTCAGCGAAGTAACCATCTCTTCTTCCACGATCATAGTTTCGTTTTTGTCTTTGTTTGGCCTTTGTCTGGTTAACATCAGCCACTCGTCGATGCTCAGTGATTGCTGAGAAAAAGGCAAGCTGTTGATGAGGTTCATTTGACCAGGAAGTAGATTCTTTTAGAAAACTGTATTGTTGTTTTCTGTTGAACTTGAACCAGTAACGTTTTTCAGAAACATCAAACTGCAGACCAGAGAGGGAAATGAAATTAAGTCCAATGACTGCAGGGAACGTGAGGTGATGAGCAGACAGGATAACACAAGGCAAGTTTATGGACTGGTTTTGTAAGCTAATGGTGATCTCACTCCATCCCAAAGGTTGTCGTCCTTCTCCATCTGCTAAATATAAAGGTCCTCTCGTCCAAGGTTTAAGTTCTCCATTTAGTTCATTCCACACCTTCTCATTTAGCAGTGTATAAGAGGAACCCGTGTCCAAAATTGCAGGTCCTTTCCAGGAATGTATGCTGATAGGAACTATCAACTGGTTTGGTAGGGAATTTGTTGAGGATGTGGCAGAAGGACAGTGTTCACTAGGAAATCCAGAGTTTGTGAGAGACCCAAGAGTCACTGGGCCTGGAGCTGATGAGAGGTGTGATGAACTGCTAGCCGGTTGAGGAGGATTTGAAGGTAAAGGGGATCGATTGGTTCCAGCATGTGGACAAGCTGCAGGAGAATGATTGTCTTTACAACGCCAACAGAATGGTTGAGAGGGGCGATTGTGACTTTGGTTGTAGTTTGGTTGTCTTGGCCGTACTGTGTTGTCATGGTGAGGAGGTCTATGTTCAGCTGGCTTAGGGGGTAATTTTACTTGTTTCTTGTGTTCATACTGTTGTTGGTTGTCTCTGTCTCTCTCCAGCTGCTGTCCCAGACGAACAAGTTCATCTACAGTTGTTACTCTGCTACTCCTTAACTGGCTGGCCAATGTAGGATTTATGTTTTTCAGGATCATCTTGACAATGTCCTCATCTTCAATCTGGGGTTTCCAGCGTCTGCACAAAGATTGGTACATATATATGAAATCTCTGATGCTCTCATTCTCTCCTTGAACTCTGGTCCTCACTCGTTCTGCCAGCTCGTCCTCATAGTCCTCAGAGAGAAAAGCGGCCTGAAACTGCTTTTGAAAATCAGCCCAGGTATTAACCTTGTATCTGGCTACATCCCACCAGTCTCTGGCTGTGCCATGCAACACATTCCTTAATGTAGCCATAAGTTCTTCATCTGTTAATGAATTTAGAGCCAAATAATCCTCACACCGTTCCAGATATTGTAGAGGATCAGGGGGGTCTTCTAATTTTCCATACGTTGGAAACAATAATTTCACAGGGCTCTTCCCCTGGTCTCGACTCCTGTTTAGTAAAAAGGTGGTGGTGCCACCTGGTGCTATACCAGGCCGAACAGTAGATTCCATCCGGGGTCTGTTGGCAAATGTTATTGATTTTGGTACACCTTGATACATGGTCTGTGCAGTGTCATCCATTATTGTGGTCTGATGGCAGGTCTGAACTGGTTGGATTTTTGTGACTATTTCCTCTGTTACAGATTTGATGGTGATTTGACATGCTGAAATCTCCCCCTGCAAGCGGGAAACCTCTTCTTGCAGAGCAGAGATGCTGGCTGTAACTGGGGTGAGAAGGGATTTGAACTCCTCTAGTAGCTCAGACTGATGGTGTTTCAGTCTCCATCCAAGAGCGGCTTTCGTTTGTGAGAGTAAATATTCCAACTGTGCATCCATCCGTTTGTATTGTTCTTGTCCATGGTCTTGAATTAATTTTTTCACACTTTTTATTGTTGCGTCCCTCATATTGCTCATCTCCCATCTAACACTGGTTTTTATTTCCTCCATGGCAGTTTTTAACTCTGTTTCTGGAACATCAGGTGCAGCCTGTGTTTTGTGTTGAGCTTGAGAAGGAGGCTGTGGTACCAAAGGGGAATCCAACATCAAATCCAGCTTGGTTAATTCCATGTCCAGGAGAGAGTATGCTGTGGAGCATATAGGGGTCATCACATTTGGGGGGGTGGAAGTGATTGGAGGGTGATCTATTCTGTTTGCTTCTGTGCTCATTTATTTATTTATTTTATTTTTATTTTTTATATTTATTTATTTATTTTTCAGTGCTGATCATAAAGTTGTCATTCAAAAAAACTGTCCCATCTGGGGTGCCATTTTTTATGTGACGGTTTTATTAAAAGGGGTGCCAGCCAGGTATCCCTCCTGACAGTTAGGATGACCAATTTTGAGTTACTTTTGTATTTTTTATTTTTTTTAACCTGTCACACAAGGACCATCCACTTAATGGTGTTGACCCTTTACAATTTGAATGACAAAAAAAACCAACAAAACTTCATCCTTTTTTCTTTTACACAAAAAACAAACAAAACATCTTCCACATAATTTCACTTTTTTTTTCTTTCAGGTTTTATATTTTTAAATGTCCATAAACAAAATAAACACAAATCCCCCCACAAAAATAAGTTCTCAAGTCTTTTCTTGTCTTCCACAATCAACAGGTCAAAGGTTCCATATATTTACTGCTCCCATATTTTACTGCTCCACAGCAAGAGCTGTGGAATAACAAAAACAATAATCAGGCCCAAGTGCCATTTAAATGCTTACAATAAAAAACAGGAAAAAGAATAAATAGACTTACAGGTCTCAGATAAAGCAGAATCAGAAATCCATAGGTTGTTTTTTGTTTTTGTCATCTGTAATGAACAAATGTAATTTTTGAAATCACTATGGGGCATAACTGATTAATTTTTAGTAATTTTAAATATTTAATTCAGGGACTTACGAATAATGAACTGGGTGACGTCACACGCTTCCAGGATCTCCGGATTCACGGCGGAGAGCGCACAGGAGTAGATGCACGTTTCCTTTTTGTTTGTTTCTGTCGGTCCACGGTGATGACTTCCAGCAGGAAGTGAAGGGAACAGGCGAGGGATTGCACAACCTCGGATTAAAGTTTAATTGTTTGCCCAGAGATGCAACACTAGTGGAATCCTTGACTCTCTGGTCTGGAGAGAAACTGCCATCTTTTAACTGGAAGGGTAAACGAGCTTGAACAGTGGAGCAATCAGGTGAGTTCACAGCTGTGATCCAGGTGCGTCTTTAAGTGTGGCAGGATGGGAGGGGCCGAGGGAGAACAAAAAGTAATGAGAGCAGCTCTGAAAATGAGCAGGCTGTCACAGCGTAACATACGCGACGCATCAGCGGTGACCCATAATAGATGCGACTTATGGGGCGAAGCAACATATTTATGGATTTTTCCAATTTATTGGACATATTGGACTAAAGCGACTTATGGGGCGGAGCGACTTGAAGGCCGGAAAATACGGTACTATTCCTACATTGCGGTTTTTCACATCGCAGGGCTTCAGGGTACGGATCCCCCACGATAAACGAGGGACTACTGTTTTCCACCCGTTTTGTATTTGTAATTATGTCTATCCTTAACATGTGTTTTTTGTCCTCCAATAAGGGTGCACATGGACCTGCCATTCTGTGTTTGTCTCTCCTTCTTGTCCTCTCAAACCCAGCCGTGTAAGGATGGCTTCCTCTGTTGGTCTGTCTCCCTCCTTACACGTAGTCTCCCAGGTCTACGTCTC
Source organism: Garcialebias charrua (assembly GCA_038048925.1). Lineage (NCBI taxonomy): Eukaryota > Metazoa > Chordata > Actinopteri > Cyprinodontiformes > Rivulidae > Garcialebias > Garcialebias charrua. The sequence continues at coordinate 13,292 of JBBPBX010047617.1, read as the reverse complement.
AGACTCGGGTGTTATGATTTTAGGTAATTAGGGGGTGTATATTAGTTTGCGTTCATGTGTGTATCATTGTCGGGTCATTCATCTATTCCCCCGGTGTGTCATGTCTCTGCTTCAGTACAGCTCCTTGGTTTTGTGAGTACATCTCGTCTGCCCTTGAATTTCTTGTATTACAGCCACAGTTGAGCTCCAGTCATTAGTTTTGTGATTACTGCCACGTCAGTGTTTTGATTTTGTTTTATTAAAGTGTTTTGTTTTACTATTTGTGCCTCTGAGAGTCTGCA
>JBBPBX010047617.1:0-12548 GCA_038048925.1 Garcialebias charrua | reverse complement strand
CACCGTAACATAATTTAGATACCTGTAACAAAGTTAAATCAGGTCCTCTGGACTGATTCTTTTTGTTGAAACGTTTCGTCTTTTATCCAAAAAGACTTCTTCAGTCTGAGGAGCTGCAACAAACTCAGTCTTATAAATAGCACCTTCTCATAGTGGATCAAAAGAAGAAACGTTTCAATAAGAAGAAACCGTCCAGCGGACTGGATTTAAGATCATTAGATTTTCCTACCTGGATTATTGAGCGTGCATCAGGATAATTTGGATACATGTTCTGTTCTCATCTAATGCCGGGTACACACCAAACGCGTTTTGAGCAGCCAAAGCAGCCAGTTTACATGCAAAGTCTATGGTGGCCGCGCATCTAGGAGCAGCGCAGCGTGCCGCGGCGCGTTTTGAGCAGCGCGCAAGGTAACGGCAGGGTGCGGCAGCTCCTTTTCCGTGCATGCGGCACGTCAAGAGCAGCGACTGCTCGAGTTCAACAAATTGAACTTTGACCTACTTTGGCTGCTCGCCGCGTAGCAGCAACCAATCGGGAGAGACTCTGCTATGTGATGACGCAACGACGACGGGACAGCAGGTCGTCAAACTGGTCTCGGGTGACACGGAAGTACCGCTGAAAGCGATGCTCGTCTGCGCGCAGCTCCTGGATTAGATGGTGAAATTCACCAAAATGCAAACGCCTCTGTATTGTGGGATGAATCCAGAATCGGCGTTGTGCACGGCGTCTGCGTGCTGCTGCTTTGTTGATTAAATACAACAAAGCAATTCTTCGGATTACGTCCGCCATTTCAGAGACCGGAAAAAAACAAACCCGACCGGAAAAGGAGCCAGACGCTCCTCCCACTGCGCGTCTTCAGACGCGTTCGGTGTGAACAGACATCTGTTGACAAGCAGCCAACACCGCTCGTCGGGAGCGTTTTTGCTGCTCAAGATGCGTTTGGTGGGAACCCGGCATGAGACTAATGAACTTGTTCAATATTTACTGAGCTTTGAATACCAGAAGAAGTAGTAACAGTTTTATGAAAGTACTCAAACAATACATGTAATTTTGCAAATAGTAAACAGCTGAAAACATTGCAGGCAAAAAAAAAAAACATGAAATCAACCATTTATTTTCCCTAAACAAATGAACAGGTAAGAAATAAAACAACACAAAATCTTGGAAACCACTCAAAACGATGTACTCAGAAGAAAATGTAAATCTCAAATCGACTAATCTGTAATTCGGGGCGAGTGTAACTGTTTATATATAACAGTAACCAATTTTACACAAAAAGTGTAAAATATTCCTGCATTCGTTTACCTGGATGAGGCGTTTCAGCTGATTGTTCTGTGTGAGAAGTTGGGTTTTTTCCTGCTCCAAGGTGAAAATGTAATCTGAAGTCTGTTGAAGAATGGCTGCCTGGCAGGGGAGAAACCAGAAGCTCAAGTTAGAGACGAGTTCCTTAAACGCTTGAAACAAATCCACAACAGTTACTGAAACTCCCAATAAAATACGACGGGACTTCACGACCCGTGTTTTGGTCAGAGTGGGCGGGATGGGAAGCACCTTGCTGAGTTTCTCTCCGTCCGTGTGAGGCAGGAGTGTTTTCAGGGACTGAAATCCAGCGTTGATGCTCTGCATTCGACGGCGCTCGTTGCTGTTGGCGATTTCTCGCCGGATCCGTCTCTCCTGATCCTGGGCTGTCTCTGGGCTGAGGGGGATGTTGGCCAGGCTGAAGGAAATAAAAAGAAGCAGTCAGATGATCGCCGCCCTGTCTCAAAGTCACAAATCTCATCCCTACTGTGCATTATATGGTCTAAACTAACAGCCTCGTCTCTACTGTGGTTGATAAAGTACGCTCAAAATATTACCGTATTTTTCGGACTACAAGTCGCAGTTTTTTGCATAATTTACATGCCCTGCGACTTACAGGCTGAAGCGACATATTTATGGACTTTTTTCGTATATTTATAAACCAATATTTTTTTTGGCTGAGATATGACGGTTTTCATTCATTCTGACAGAAAAAAATCAAGCAGTACCACTTTCAGCCAATTGATGGCAGAAGAGTAATAATAGCTATATGGCATGCTGTTGTATCATGTAATAGGTAAATGTGGCTATAATGACAAATTCAAAAATGTTCAAGACAAAAACAACTATACTTTATATTATACTTTATACTTCATTGTTTTTTTCTTGAACTTTTTTGAATTTACCATGTCCTGGATGACTGAGAATCTTCACCAGCTATTAATGACTCAATCGGCCTGCCATAGTACTTAATTCTGCTTGTTGCTTGGAACAGTCAAAACAGCTGCAACGCCCCGGTGAAATGCAGCTAATTTGACGATTAAAGTGCAGTTATTAAGCAAACGATAGACTGAAACACAACTTTGCTATAATTTCGAGCAAACAAATAATTGTTTAGGTGCTTTTCTTGTTAAATTTTGATTAAACGACGAGTAGTGTTCCTCATTCCTTTTTTCCTCTCTGTCTGCATACTCCTTGGAGCACCTCAACAGCAAAACTATTTTTGAAATGTAACTGATTTGATGATGAAAGTGCATTTATTAAGCAAACGTTAGATTGAGACACACATGTACTATAATTTCAAGCAAACAAATAATTGTTTTAAAGTGTTAAGCTTGTTAAAGTCCTCCCGTGCACACTCCCGCGGCCGCCATTTGGCAGCCCATCGATTTTTGGCACAATATCGGCCCACATTTCCAGGTTGTCAGCGGTAGGGCTGGGCGATATGGAAAAAAATCATATATCACGATATGGACTTTTTTATATCACGATAACGATATATATCACGATATATACAACACAACGTGTGTGTGTGTGTACAAGAAAATTTTGGACCAAAGTTTTTATTTTTTTAAATTTTACTACAGATATCAAAAAAGGCGTTCAATACAGGATCATGCGATATCGTCATATCGCACAGCCCTAGTCAGCGGTGTTGCATAATAGATGCGACGTATACAGCAAAGTGATATATTTATGGATTTTTCCACTTTATTAGACAAATATGGATCGATGCGACTTATAGGGTGGAGGGATGTGTACGGCTGAAAATATGGCACTAAAGAATAAAAAAGAGGCAGTAAGTCATGGCATGAACTGATTTATAATAATATTTGCTTATTTTTCTTAATGCAATAAAAAAAAGGATGCACTCGGAATATTAAAATTTTGCAAATGCACCCAAAATTCTGTTATAAGTATCAAAAGGTTCCAATTAACCTCATTTGCAGCTGACATGCTCAGTTCTAATCTGTAATTGAGTAAAAAAAAAAAAAAAAAAAAGCCCTTCCAGTCTTCTTCCTGAAGCTTCTGTTAGCGCAGACTTCTTTACATTCCTAAAGTTCAGCTCCATGGAGGTCCACGAGTTTGGCTGAACCCAACAACCCCTTGAGAATCTTCATCTCCATGTCAGATATCATGCTGGTAAACCCTTCAGCCATATTTACTCAGAGGGGGGGAAACACGTCAACCATTAACACTGTGGACGGCCACAACAAGCTCGAAAAACCAGATTTAGAAAAATGTCAGAGGTCAGACAGAAAATAAACCGTCCAAAAATTCCTGTTTCGAGAAGATGGTGCAGTTCTCTAATAAACAAATCTAAAACTAAAAAGGCTGGAATTCATGTTAAGAATGTACAATATGGGGTCACATTACATTACTAAAATTAAAGTTCAAAGAAAAATTAATAATATTTAAAAAAATTACTATTATAGCTTATTTATGATATGCAACGTAGCTTACTTTGAAAGATTTGCTCTTTGCTCTTGTGACAGCATATAAACATTTAAAACTTAACTTTGTCCTAAAGAATAAAACTATTAATTGATCTTAAGTGATTTACTGCAGGGATATTATCTTAGAACTGGTATTAGTGGCATTAAATACAAAACTACTAGCTTTCAACTAATTCTATGTAAGTTAATATATTAATTTGCTTCTTTGACTTTAAAGTAATTAGTGGATCTCTGCATAATTGAAAACATGAAAGATTTAACAGCTTTCACGTAATTTAGAGCTTTATATCTCCTCACAGATATGAGACACAGATGCTATTTAGTTCAAATTCAGGTCGTATAGATATAAAATAAATAAATAAATACAACTGGACCCAAGAACAAACCAGGAAGACGAACCAGGAGATTAAATCAGATACAAATATCAATGAAGTCGATGTTTGGTCAGATCAGGTAGTGCATCTTGACTAAAATTATATATTTTCAACACATACGTGAAAATATACTGTATATAAAAAATATATATATATATATTGAACACCACACACGTGTACACAATTTCATTCCACCACACATGATGTGAATGACAAATAAACTCTGATTCTGATACTGCTCTGATGCATCAGGGCAAAGCTTTTGAACATAGTCTGGTCAATATAAAACCTGCTAATAAAAAGTGGATTCTCTTCTTTAGCGTCTTGACCACTGTTGACTCTTTCTGGTTTACTTTCTGCCCACTAACAAACTACGCATGCACGAAAACGAGTGCTTCCGTTTACAAACTTGATCGTCAATACAAGATATTTTGCTAACAGACAAACACAGTTGACTCCAACTGTTATTATGCTAATGTTTTTAAAGAAAAATCTCACATAACAATTAGCACTTCGGTGTTGTGAATAACAATTACCGTAACTACAAATCACACTAAATTTCAGCACATCTTCAAAACTGTCTGGATTAAAGACATTTTTGAGTTTTCACAAAGAACAAGTTAAGTGGTGTATTTCTATATAAAGACTGTTGCACAACTTTTATTAAATGTTGAGCTGCCATTATAGATCTCCCCCTGGAGCAGTTCTGTATAGGGGTGCACCGATTGCAGTTTTCTGGCCTATTATCAATCACCGATTTCTAAAAAGTCTGACATGCCGACTCCGATTTTGGCAGATACCGATTTTGGTTTATAAGCGACACCGTCAGGTGTTATAAGGTCACAATGCACCTTCAATTTTCCAATATTATTTTACTTAAAGGAGAAATGAAAAGTGTTTTTAAGCTAATAGTAGTCTAATGAAAAGCATAAAATAAGCTTGTTGAGAAATTTTCACAAGTCAAAAATGTCATCCTAACTCAAATTTAGACTTTGCAAAGTGAAAAAATTCTCATCTGGTGTTTTTGACCCCCCTCCTCCTGCCTGCTCTCCGTCCCCTGAATATGACGTAGGCAGTGCAACGAGTCGTCCCTCATACAGTAATATTAGTGTGTGTATCTAGTTGTGGACAAAAAGGTTTCAGTGTGTAGCAATTATGGATGCAGCAAAAAAAATCTATTTTTTAAAGAATCAAGATTCTTAGTCCTGGCGATTCAGAATCTATTCTAAAAGCCCCAAAATCGATTTTAAAACTTTTTTAAAATTTTATATTGTATTTTTACCGCTCCTGTGCATTCGGCCGCTGTAGAATTTTGGCCGTGTAGGGCCACCGTAGTTAGTTAGCCAGGCAGCTCCCAATAGAGCCTGCTAGCAAGGAGGGAGACAGCATGTTTCAACTTGCTCCTTCATCTTTAAAAATCATTTTAGATCCTACTACTGTATGTTCTGGGGAAGACAGAGCTTAACAAGACATTGGTAACTGTTTCAGGACATTTTCAACACCCCCACTTCCACGTTAGCATACGGCGCTAGCATGCTAACGTTAGCATACGGCGCTAGCATGCTAACGTTAGCATGCGGCGGCTAACGCACGGCTATTCGTATTTCCAGGATAGAAATGCCCATTAATGCACTAAATCACCAAACTGTTTTTGACAAACTAAAGTGATATCCTTCAGATTCAAAAAAGTCTTCTGCTTCCATTTTAAATGACAGACAAGAGGACAGTAATGATGGGTTTATAGCTTCAGTGTTATTGTAAGATAGCAAAGGAGGTCTTAATTGTGTCATAAAAGTGCGTCCAGAAAATTACTACAGAAATCACTGTACTTCGGCATGTAGCAGGAAAAATGTAAAAAAACTATTTCTTTAAGCTACTGACTTGAAAAAAGCATACTAAGTATGTTTATGTGTGTTGTTTACTATATGAAATTCTTGTTATATCGATTTTTTCAGATTTGATTACATTTCTCCTTTAAAAACATACCCTTGAGCAATATCCTAGAAACAATACAAACTTGTTTTAACTGCCCATGAGGTAGTGTTCTGAAATATAAATGAATTTCAGATAATTGTTGTTAAAAACAAACCAAAATAAAATCTGTAAAATTGGTTTCTCATGCAAGTATCAGCTGATTTCCAATTTCCCAAAATTAAGGAAATTGGGGCCGATGAATTTTGTACTGTTTGCTGTAATGGTGTACCACAAGGCTCGGTCTTAGGACCCACCCTCTTTAAAATCTACATGTAATGTAGGTCAGATCATTCCTGATGCAACCTTACATTTCTACGCCGGCGACAGCTAAAACAATTGCTAAGGTTTTCCATCTTCTACAGTCTGCGTTCAACGTCAGTCGGATTTGTTCCGTTTCAAACTTGTGCTAAATGCTGATAAAACCAAAGAGATGTTGTTTTCAAACAGAAAGTTGGTACCAGCTTTCCTTCCTTCTATCTTATCTACGAATGGTGCTCCTATCGAGTTTGTCGATTCTTGCAAATACAGGTAGTCCTCGGGTTACGACGGTCTCGAGTTACGACGTTTCGTGGTTACGACGCATCTCCCATTAACTATGAAAAGCCTTATTTCGAGTTACACAGTTTTACATCATAAACGTTGTGACGCAGCGGCGAGGAATACAGTATTGAACTGTGTGCAGTGCAGGAATACGGCGGATGGACCGGTTTTACGTCGTAAACGTAGCAGCGGAGGAATACTGCACTGTACTGTGAATGTGGTTTTACGACGTAAACGGAATGCGGCGGATGGACCGGTTTTACGTCGTAAACGTAAAGCAGCGACGGAAAATATTGTACTGTACGCTGTAGGCATGTAACGGTTGTAGTGGGTGTACCAAACCGTTTCGGTACACCACGTTCGGTTCGGTCCACCTGCGTACCGTTTCGGTTATTTTTTCACTCATTAAACGTTCTTAACAGGGGAATATATGCACCGCGGAACAAAATTTCCTGGGCGCGTTTCAGCACGGAGCTATTATCGCGCGGCACGCGCAGCATTTAGCCGTTAGCATCTCGTGCGGTCTCCTGTTTGTGAACGTTATAGCTTTCTTGTTAAAAGACGAGCGCACACGCAGCTTGTGTGGACTTTGTTTCATGAAGACTCTGCAGCAGCTGCGTGACGCAGCTCTCTGCAGCAGCAACACTTCACGTGAACGCGCTGGAAACTAATCCGAACGTGACCGAAGAAACATAAGCTGTTGCTGAAACAGCGCTAACAGCTGCATTAAAACTACTTCATCAGGTAATCAGAGCGGTCCAGAGCAATAACACAAGCTGTATGAGTTTTTAAATCTCTTAATCTGTCTGAACGTTGTTATACTGTATGCGCAGGCTTTAAAGTTACTGAGCGTCGCTATGAGACATTCATCACGTCAACACTTCAAAAAGTTCAGCTCTTTATGAAAAAACTAACTGATGTTGTCAACAAGCCCTGGAGCTCATTAAAGCCCTTCCATGATGATGAAGAGTGAGAGATTCAACCGTTCAAGAGGTATTGTTCTTTTATTATTATTATCTAAATAATCTTTTTTTTTATCATAATCTTGTTTTTTTTAACCTCTTTTGTTTTTTATTTCCAGTCTGTGACAGTGGTATCTGCTTCCACTTCAGGGAAATCCACCTGTAGCTAAAGGCCGAGATACAGTGAAGCAGACTCCGTATACGCGCGTATACGCCCGTATACGCGCGTATACGGAGCCTCTGCTACAGCTCGGCTGATGTTCTCGCGTAGATTCTCGTGTTTTCGCTCCAAATTCTACGTCATTTCCTCCGTACCGTCACTTCCGATCGTCACTTCCGCTAGTTTTTCGCTCCACGGAGAGGACTCAACTGAGCTCGCTGATTGGTCACTTTGACACGCCTACTGAAATGATTGACAGATTTCAGTCAGCTCAAAGTGAAACCTATCGTGAGCAGCTCGCTCAGACTTCTGCGGTGTTCTGATACGGTCTTTCTACTATATATGTTATAAAAAGTTCTCTCAGAAATAAAAATAATAACAGGGAGTGCTTTTCCTGCAGCCCACAGCCCACCACAGCCCACCAGGGAATATATAAAACATCGCGCACCCAGGTAGGACCTGAATTCATTCATTTCATTCATCGAGTGAACGGAGGAAGAAGCGGTTACTTGACTTTAGGCAAAAAAACAAAAGAAAAGGCCCGATCAGCGATAAAAAAGAGGAATTTATTTCATTTGTGTAACATACAAAACAGTCCGGAGCCGGGGAAGTTTAGGTCAGACACCGCGCATCGCGTATGCGAATCGCGTATGCGTAGTAAAAAAATACTTTTGCGCGTACTTGCCCTGAGGGGCTACGCGGGGCTACGCTGCGTACGGGGCATACGTACGCTGCGTATTGGCGTATCGTGAGGACGCTCGAGTGTATCTCGCCCTTAAGAAGTGTGTGATGACTGAACTGATCTCTGAACTTTTCCAGGACCTGTCTCACCAAGAAGTTGTGAGTACAGTAATGAGGACAAATACAGCCACACTGCTGCTACTGGACAAAAACTTCATTAGTTAGACTGTAAACAGTCTGTTGCTGCTTATTGTTCTGGTTCTTATTGTTCTGGTTCTGACTGTTATTGTATTTATTAAAGCTGCAGTATGTAGCTTTTTTTATGAACATATTTCTTCACTCTGTCACTACCTCCTGACAGTCTGATGTTAGCCAGGTAATCTCTGAAAAAAAATTTAAAAAAATATTGTCCCCTTGCTTCTCCAGGTGGTAAATAAGCATTTCTAAAAAGAAAAGGTGACCCGCCATTTTCCAGCCAATAAAAACAGAGTTTGTAACCAGCCAATAAAAACAGAGCTTGAATTTGAATCAGCCAATAAAAACAGAGCTTGAATTTGAAATTCAACAGACCACAAGGGGGCAGAGCCACATATGGCTCTGAGGGGGAGGGATCAGAATGCTTTGCCTGTTGAAAATATTTCTAACTGCTGCAGTTCTACAGAAACTGCATACTGAACCTTTAAGATATAGTTTATAGTTATTGTAGAGTGCTGTTTATTTAAAATATCATCCAAATGGGTCACTTTTATTTATTACTACAATACAATACAAACATATTTTTGGCATATTTTCAAAATAAACATTTTGTAAGTCTTTATTTTGTCAAAAAAAATTGTACAGAAAATAAACCGAACCGAGCCCTCCTTGTAGTTGAACCGAACAAACAATTTTGTTTGTTCCATTCAAACAATCATTTCAAACAAAATTTATCCATAAATCATATTTGTAATTCATAAATTATATAACCAATTTAGAGAGAGTTTAAGTATATAACATTTACACATAGTTTTTCAACAATGTATTCTTGATCATTTTCTTAAATACAGACATTGACTGTGCAACCTTTACATCATAGTCCAATCTATTCCAAATACCAATTCCATGTATTAAAGTAAAACGACCCTTTAAACTTATTCTATATTGTGGTATAACAAAAATATATTTACCCTTTAAATTATAACTACTTATCCTTTTTACAAAAAGCTTTTGAATATTTGCAGGTAGAGTGCTATTTTGTGCTTTATATAATAGTAAAAAAATATATTCCACCAAATCATAAAATCCTAGTAACTTCAATTTATAAAACAACACACCAGATGGATGATGATAATGCGTTCTAGTTAGTGTCCTTAAAGCTCTTTTGTGTAAAATAAAAATAGGTTAAATAAAGGTTGAATGAAAAAATAAAGCGGAGATGAACCAGATGTTTTAACGCAGCTGCAAGAGGAAAAATACTTCCGCCCGTTTTGGTCGCTAGGGGGCGCGCCACCAGACTGGACGGTAGCAACAGTGAAATATGACACCGCGAGCAGCAGCAGGCCCCTCCCCCTGGCACGGAGGAGAACAATGCTCTCCGCCGTTAGCACCAAGCCAGCGCCATGTTATCCACTCCGTTACTGACAGACACACGCGTGTCCACCACAAGACACACTAGGCTACAATTTAAAAAATCAACACGCTAGCGAGCACGCGCTCAGAAACCCAAATCCCAGTCGACGCAGACACAAAACAAGTGCGCAGTCAAGCTAAGCTAACGTTAGCATGACGACAGCGCCGTCTGCTGCGCGGAGCAACAATAAATAAAAAAACAATACAAAAAAAACAAACTGACAACACACCAGAGCCGAAACCTAGTTTGACAAACAAACTTTATATTCGAGGGCAAATAAAGTAGCAGACAACGCTTCTGGGGGCAAAAATATAAATAGCCGCTTATTCCAAGCGTGTTTTGTGAGGCGAGGACTACCACGTGGTTGGCTTCCCCTCTGGACCGTATCGCTTCCATCTCGCTTCATTTACATATTTCTAAAGGCGAAACACGCGCCGTGCACGGCTGCGCGAACAATTAGCACAGCAGACGTGACGCCTCGGTTCATAAACTGTGGCTGTAAAGACACTCTGAAGCCATGTTCAACCACCCGGCTACAGCTGCCAACACACAGCAGCCAGGCTAACAGCTAGCATGTTACCTGGACCGGACTGTGCCGCACACATGCACACGCACACATCTGGCCAGAGTCGCGTGAAATCTTTGACTTTTTATTGTAAACGGCTCGCTCGCGCCACGCACCTGCAGAGACCTCCTATCACGTCCTTCTCCGTCTTCTTGAACTGCTGCAAGGACGACACCTTCTCTGTCGGCATCATGAAATAATCCATGCTTTCACCTTCTTCTTCTTCTGTTGCTCCGCGGCGGCTTCTCTGCTTTCTTCTTCTCCTTCACGCTCGTGCTCAAAAATGCAGACGCTTATTCCAAGCGTGTTTTGTGCGCCGCTTCAAGTTCAATAAGAGGAAAATAAAAGTAAAATCGAGCTGTGTTGCTTTCCACAGCTGATGGGGTTCCCTCCAGTGTGTGTGTGTGTGTGTATTACTTCCTACCCCCGCCTACTACGTGTGCGCGCGCGCGCGTGTGTGTGTGTGCAGCTGATCTGTGCGAGGCGGGAAACAGCTGGTTGGAATCAGAGCTCGTTTTCCGGAAAAGCGAACAAACCCTGCTCTGTTTTTTACGGTGGCCCCACCAAGGTGTAAATGAACAACATAAAAAAAAAAAAAAAACGAATTACATTTGGAAAAACACAACAAAAACACATTTGAAAAAAAAAAAACGACATTACATTTGAAAAAACGAAATTACATTTGAAAAAACAGAATGACATTTGAAAAAACACGAAAAACGAATTACATTAAGCCAAAGCGGAAGTGGCCGGAATCACATTAGAAAAAACGGAATTACATTAAGCCAAACCGGAAGTGGCCGAAGCGGAAGTGGCCCGAATCACATTAGAAAAAAACGGAATTACATTTGAAAAAACAGAATGACATTTGGAAAAAACGGAATTACATTAGAAAAAACAGAATGACATTAGAAAAAACGGAATTACATTTGAAAAAACAGAATGACATTTGGAAAAAACAGAATTACATTAGAAAAAAACAGAATGACATTAGAAAAAAACAGAATTACATTTGAAAAAACAGAATGACATTTGAAAAAAACGGAATTATATCAGAAAAAAAACAGAATGACATTAGAAAAAACGGAATGACATTTGAAAAAACAGAATGACATAAAACGGAATTACATTAGAAAAAAACAGAATGACATTAGAAAAAACAGATGAAAAAAAATAAATAACAGAATTACATTTGAAAAAACAGAATGACATTTGAAAAAACGAAATTACATTTGAAAAAACAGAATGACATTTGAAAAAAACGGAATTACATTAAGCAAAAGCGGAAGTGGCCGGAATCACATTAGAAAAAACGGAATTACATTAAGCCAAACCGGAAGTGGCCGAAGCGGAAGTGGCCTGAATCACATTAGAAAAAACGGAATTAGGCTACATTAGAAAAAAACAGAATGACATTAGAAAAAAAATAGCCTGGTTAAAACCAGACCCTTGTCCTTCACTTCGCTTCTCGGAGCTGCGTAGGAAGGCGAGGGCCAGGCTAGAAAAAAACAGAATGACATTTGAAAAAACAGAATGACATTTAGAAAAAACGGAATTACATTAGAAAAAAAAACCAGAATGACATTAGAAAAAACGGAATTACATTTGAAAAAACAGAATGACATGTTTTTTCAACTGTAATTCCGTTTTTTTCTAATGTCATTTTTTTTTCTAATGTAATTCCGTTTTTTCCAAATGTCATTTTTGTCATGTCGTAGGTTTTTGCAGCTCTTCAACTTTACAGGTGCTCAGCGACACGATGAGGACCGAAGACTTGATCAAGACCACCACAGACCACCAGAGACCGACAGGACGAAGAAAGCAAGAGCAAAATGAACAAAGGAGATTCAAAACACATACCATGCGAAAATAATAATTAATAATAATAATAGTTTGGTTTACACGTTAGATGACAAATGCACGGTTCAGC
>JBBPBX010047616.1:0-18180 GCA_038048925.1 Garcialebias charrua | reverse complement strand
TAACAGGGCCACACTGCTAACAGGACTGCACTGCTAACAGGACCACACTGATAACAGGACCATCCTGCTAACAGGACCACACTGATAACAGGACCACACTGATAACAGGACCACACTGCTAACAGGGCCACACTGCTAACAGGACCACACTGCTAACAAGACCACACTGCTAACATGACCATCCTGCTAACAGGGCCACATTGCTAACAGGGCCACACTGATAACATGACCACACTGCTAACAGGGCCACATTGCTAACAGGACTACACTGCTAACAGGACCACACTGATAACAGGACCATCCTGCTAACAGGACCATCCTGCTAACAGGGCCACACTGCTAACAGGACTGCACTAACAGGACCACACTGATAACAGGACCATCCAGCTAACAGGGCCACACTGATAACAGGACCATCCTGCTAACAGGGCCACACTGATAACAGGACCATCCTGCTAACAGGGTCACACTGCTAACAGGACTGCACTAACAGGACCACACTGATAACAGGACCATCCTGCTATCAGGGCCACACTGATAACAGGACCATCCTGATAACAGGGCCACACTGCTAACAGGACTGCACTAACAGGACCACACTGATAACAGGACCATCCTGCTAACAGGGCCACACTGATAACAGGACCATCCTGCTAACAGGACCATCCTGCTAACAGGGTCACACTGCTAACAGGACTGCACTAACAGGACCACACTGATAACAGGACCATCCTGCTAACAGGCCCACACTGATAACAGGACCATCCTGCTAACAGGACCATCCTGCTAACAGGACTGCACTACTATCAGGACCGCCCTGCTAATATGACCACCCTGCTAACAGGACTGCACTGAGAACAGGACCATGCTACTAGGTGTGTGGCTGCATCTAGACATAAGAAAGGTCACCATCAAAAATTGGGTTGCCAAGTCAAAATCAAAAAATGGCTTTCTTCTCTATATGTGTGTGTGTGTGTGTGTGTGTGTGTGCGTGTGTTAAATGTTAAACAGATTGTACTTATACAGTGACTTCCTTATCAAGACACTCAAAGCTCTTTACAACAATCTGTGTCCTCATGACATGTACCCATTCATACAACACTACTAGATCTATACAGAGATAATCAATGTTTATCACATGCATACACTTTGTGTGGACTTGTTCCTGTTTAAAGTGCTTTATAAATAGTATGGTATGGTATGGTATACACTGATAGGACACACATCAGATGCAGTGAGGTGTTCAGTGTCTTGCTCAGGGAGACTTCAGCATATGACTGCTGGTGGAATTGAACCCCCAACTCTTGCATTGGAAGATGACTGCTCTAACCACTCAGCCACAGCTGCCCATATATTGCTTGAAAGTACAGTTTCTTTAAATGCTTTTTGTGTGTGTGTGTGGGGGGGCTGAAGATTAATCTATAGTGGTCAATGTCACCATTGGTCTCCCCCGTGGCTCCACCACTGCACCTGGTCATGGCGGACAAGAAAAAATAAAATAAACCATCCCTCTGTTCTTCTCCACAGTGTGACTTCTACCATCTTGAACAACTTTAACCAAAAACATTAAGGTTTACTTGTGTTTTCTATTCAGTTCCAGTCCAGAAACACATTTGTTTCAAAAACTACCAACAACTATTATTTAAATCCTTCCGCGTTGGAGGATATCGGTATACCGCTTGTTAAATGTTAGTTCTTCATTTTTTATTTACCTGCAATATAAATTAAAGTAATTTCTGCATAAACATTTGTATGGTTTTAAAAAGCCAGCGAGCTCTAACTAAACTGTTTTCTCTTTCAGAATCACTGTTTCTACCATGGCCGTGTAAGAGGACATCCAGATTCTTGGGTGGCTGTCAGCACATGTTCAGGAGTCAGGTACAACCAGCAGCTGCTGATGATGTCCTTCATCTCTGTACTGTATACTTTTAAAGTCACCAGATTAAAATGTTGTAAAACGTGAATAAAAGCATTTAAAGTGACAGGCCAACATTTCATCACAGCAACATATGAAGTCACAAATCAAAAAAACACGCACACTCCTAAGGTCAATTTATGAACACAAATAAACCCAACAAATATGTTAAAATGTAAATAAAAAGAGCTGTACAGTATATAAAGTACCATTAGTTCCCACTGGTAGGAGGCCCAAGGGAAGACCCAGAAGTTGCTGGAAGGATTGTGCATCTTCTCTCTGGTCAGAGAACGCCTCGGGGTTCCACAAGACGAGCTGGAAAGTGTCCGTGGGGAGAGGGCTGTCTGGGTTTTCCTCCTAGACATGTTACCTCTGCGACTCGGCTATAAGCAATGGAAATGGAAATCTATAGATTGTAAAATATTGGAAGAAAAAAAACTGTATGAGCGTGTGTTTGTGTTACAAACAAAACGTTTTGTAGAACCAGGGGGGATTAAAAAGTTGTGAATCATTAACCATTACAATTTAAAACCTGCAATATTTTACTGTGAGGCAGCAACACTAACCACTGTCCACCATGCTGGTCCTCTGGTATCGACACAAAGACAATAATGTCAAGGACAACAAGTACAAATAGACCAGCATTCAAAAATGTAGTAGCAGGACTTTCTAATATTTACAGGTTATGGTCTTAAAATTAGAATTTCATGAAAAAGTTTATTTATTTTAGTAATTCCATTCAAAAAGTGAAACTTGTATATTATATTCATTACACACAGGCTGATATATTTCAAATGTTTATTTCTTTTAATGTTGGTAATTACAGCTGACAACTGATGAAAACCCCTAATTCAGTATCTCAGAAAATTAGAATATTATGAAAAGGTTCAATATTGAATACACCTAGGTGCCACACTCTAATCAGATAATTAACTCAAAACACCTGCAAAGACCTTTAAATGGTCTCAGTCTAGTTCTGTAGGCTTCACAATCATGGAGAAGACTGCTGGCTTGACAATTGTCCAAAAGACGACCTTAGACACCTTGTACATGAGAGCAAGACACAAAAGGTCATTGCTAAAGAGGCTGGCTGTTCACAGAGTTCTGTGTCCAAGCACATTAATAGAGAGGTGAAGGGACGGAAAATATGTGGTAGAAAAATGTGTACAAGCAATAGTGGATAACCTCACCCTGGAGAGGATTGTGAAACAAAACCCATTCCAAAATGTGGGGAGTCAGTGCTTCAAGAACCACCACGCACAGCCATATGCAAGACATGGGTTTCAGCTGTTGCATTCCCTGTGTCAAGCCACTCTTGAACAAGATACAGTGTCAGAAGCATCTCACCTGGGACTGCTGCTGAGTGGTCCAAAGTTATATTCTCTGATGAAAGTAAAGTTTACATTTCCTTTGGAAATCAAGGTCCCAGAGTCTGGAGGAAGAAGAGATGCACAGAATCCATGTTGCTTGAGGTCCAGTGTCAAGTTTCCACAGTCAGTGATGGTTTGGGGGGCCATGTCATCTGCTGGTGTTGGTCCACTGTGTTTTCTGAGGTCCAAGGTCAACGCAGCGTCTACCAGGAAGTTTTAAAGACTTCCTGCTTCCTGCTGCTGACCAACTTTATGGAGATGCAGATTTCATTTTCCAACAGGACTTGACACCTGCACACAGTGACAAAGCTACAGTACCTGGTTTAAAGACCATGGTATCCCTGTTATTAAATGGCCAGCAAACTCACCTGACCTTAACCCCAGAGAAAATCTATGGAGTATTGTGAAGAGGAAGATGTGATACACCAGACCCAACAATTCAGAAGAGCTGAAGGTCATTATCAGAGCAACCTGGCCTCTCATAACAGCTGAGCAGAGTCACAGACTGATCGACTCCATGCCACGCTGCATCGCTGCAGTAATCCAGGCAAAAGGAGCCCCAACCAAGTACAGTACTGAGTGCTCATACTTTTCATGTTCATACTTTTCAGTTGGCCAACATTTCTAAAAAATCTTTTTTTTTTTTATGAGTAATATTATAATTTTCTGAGATACTGAATTTGAGGTGTTCATTAGTTGTCAGTTATAATAATCAATATTAACCCATTTAGCCCCACTGGCAACAATTGTTGCCAAAGTGTATCACTGTCATTTTCCACTCTGTAAAAAAATCTGAAATTTATTAATGCAACATTTTCCACCTATAAACTAGTAGACAACGTAGACAAAGGTTTTGATTTAAAAAAATGTTTCCAAGTGCTTCCTGTTGCATGATATCACATGCTTCCTGGGCCATCCGGCTGAAGACATGGAATATGCAAATCGTCCTGGAAAAGGGTAATTTTCATAACATTTCTTATGGTTTCCCCCCATACTTTTTTATAATCATTTAATCTTTCAAGTCTCTACTGTAACACTCTCCACAAAAATTGTACCTAGGATACATATTTTTTTGTTCATGGGCGTTTTTTTGTAAGTGGCAACAAAAGTTGCCAATGGGCACATAGCTTGTCGGAAAACACTGTCTGCAGGATTGCACCTAATTTTCTTATTTCGAGTTGTAAAATGATGTGCAATGTCTTATTTTAGTCTTCTAAGGATACTCTTCCTAGCAAAATAAATTATGTAGTCAAGGCCTATGGGTCTAAGATTTTTATTTGCTTCCATACATCATTCTCTTGCTAGCCAACATCATTTTTTTGCTAGCCTAACATTAGCTTGTGTTTCGCTGAGGTAAAAGATGTTGATGATCTAGCCATATGTAGGAAGCCACACAGATCTGGTGGAAACTGGACTTGGTCAGGGACCAAGTGTGGTTCTTGGCCTGGCAAAGAAAGCTGAAGTTCCACCTGGAGTCAAGTTTTACCATGACAACCTCTTCACAACCCTGTCCCTGGTGGATGAGATGACCCTGAGAGGCTATGGCAGCTGTGGCACGATGCGACAAGCTCAGCTCCACAAGGTTCCTTTCACAGAACCCAAGACCTTCAAGAAGACACCCAGAGGAAATGCTGAATATCTGGTTGAGGCAGAGAAGCTGATTGTAAGGTGGAATGACAACAGCATGGTCACTGTGGTGTCAAACATGGAAAGGGAGTTCATCGAAACTGAGGCAAAGAGATGGAACAAACAAAAACGGACCATGGACAAGGTCAGACAGCCCAAGTGTATCCAGGATTACAACACACACATGGGAGGAGTGGACCTGCATGACCAGTTTGTCAGCCGCTACAGAGTCAACATACGGTCCAAGAAGTGGTGGTGGCCATGCTTCAGCTGGGCCCTGAACAGTGCCATGGTGAACAGCTGGTGCTATTACAGGTACACAAGGCTGCATGTTATTTAGCAATATCACAATCGTGTTTGTGATGTTTGACATGAGGTGATCGCTAGTGCTCTTCATTTGACAAGAGCAACAGTGATGATATCCAGACCAACATCACAAACTCAAGCATGATATTGCTTTTACAGAACATTCTACATATGGGACATGACACTGTAGAAAGGAGGATATTGATAATTCATCAATAGCATCATAAATGAACAAAAACATGGCATATTCATTCATCTATCATGCTTGTTTTTTGATTCATTTAGAACCTGGAAAAGTGGGCAGAAAGATCTCCTCTCCTTCCAGAGGCTGGTAGCACAGACCCTCCTCATGCACCATGGAGCAAAGCCAAGTAGGCAGGGCAGAAGATCTTTGATGGCTGCGGCGATAACTGATGCCACCAGGTTTGATCATTTCAACCACTGGCCCTGCAACACTGGTAGCAGGTACAAGCGATACAAAAACTGTGGCGGACACACATCGTTTGCGTGTGAAAAGTGGGATGTGCCACTACATTTGGAGTGCTTCAAGAAGTACCACACTGAGTAGAACATCCATAAAAGATGAAGGAATGTATGGGATGAAATATATACATATATGGTAAATGGTAAATGGAGTTTATTTATATAGTGCTTTCCAGCCCCCTATGGGACCCCAAAGCACTTTACAATACCAACCATCCACCCATTCATACACACATTCATACACCGGTAGCGGTAGACTGCCATGCAAGGCGCTTTCCAGTCCTACCGGGAGCAATTCGGGGTTAAGTGTCTTGCACAGGGACACAACGACACATGGTGTGCGGAACCGGGATTCGAACCACCAACCTTCCGATCGGGGGACGACTGCCATTACCACTACGCCACGGCCGCCCCATATATGTGTGTTATTAGAGGTTCTAAGAAAAAAAACTGTTCGTTGAAGTTTTGATTACAAAGTTACAAAATTCGAGTCTACAGACGAATAAATTAAGAATTAATTTTTTTTTTCAAATTGTGTGTTGTTTGGAACTTTATACAGGAGGAACCTGATGCTCCAACTTTTTGTTATTATTTATTCTGACTACATTATTATTTTGTTATTACTATATTATTATTAGTTCTCTATTATGAACGGGTGACAGTTGACCTAGTGACAAGCTGTGTGACTACTGGCAACAATTGTTGCCAGTCATAAAAATGCAGTTTTCTTCAAATCAAAATACAGAATGATGAAAATAAATACATAACATGATTCAAAGGACCCAACTGATAAAATGACATGCCTTTCAACTCTGAAAAAAATTTGGGCTTAAATGGGTTAAAAGAAATAAACATTTGAAATAAATCAGTCTGTGTGTAATGAATGAATATAATATACAAGTTTCACTTTTTGAATGGAATTACTGACATAAATCAACTTTTTTACAATATTCTAATTTTATAACCAGCACATGTACAATACAGATTTAAAACAAAGGAAATCACATCAAACAAGGTTTATTAAGAAATGTGTCACATTTTGGTGAAGCATCAGTACCTGTAGCCTAGAGTCCAAGGTATTCAGCCAACAAAGTGTTATCCTCTCCCTGCTTGTGTCTGCGAACGACAGACTATGATTCTGACTGCAGACAGAGCAATGGCAACATTAGCATTTTTTTCTTCTTTAGGCTGCTCCCTTCTTCAGAGGTCACCACAGCAATCTAACCCGCACAAAGTCTTGGTGACTGTTTTTACGCCAGATGTCCTTCCTGACACAACCACAGCCCTCTGTGTGGAGCAGAGAGCTGCCATCTAGGGTGCCCAGGGGAGCAGATGGTGGTGATTAAGGACCTCGCTCAAGGGCCCAGAGTGGAGCAAATGAGGGTGGAGGCAGGTGTGGGTGCTTCACCTATCCCACCCACAATTTGATGCTGTCAGTCTGAGGAGGTGAACTGGCAACATTCCGATCACAGGCCCACCTTCTGTAACCTCTGTGCCACCGCTCCCTCGACAACGTTAGCATACATACAGTAGATTATTCACGTCTTCATCCTTTTGGTGGTAATGCCTTTGGAAGAAAACCTGGGTCTACAGAGACTGAGGACGAAGACCAAACAGTATTTAAATAGACAAATGGAAACATGTAGCACTTGTTTTGGTCTGAGCATCAGCCTCCAAGACAGAGACTGGGGGCTATAGATTGCACCACATCTCAGAGTAAAACCTTGGTGTTTATTTCAAGGTGCATGCTCAATAATCCAGGTGGAGGTACACAATTCAACAATGTTCAGTCAGGTCATCTGGACAGTTTCTTTTTTGCTGAGAGATGTTTCGCCCTCCATCCGAAGGACTTCATCGGCCTGAGAAGCCACAAACAGTTTTTTTTCCACACTAAGCAGTACAGTACTTGGTGTTTACTGTTGATGTCAACATGGTTTTGTTAGCTGAATTTATGTCAAACCACTGGATACATTTTAGTAAAACTTTCAGAAATTAATATATGTCAACCATGTCCAAGAGGGCTACTATAGCTTATCAACCATGGCTAACACACTAAAACATAGTTTTTCCAGATTTTGAGCTAAAGTTAATTATGATGGTAGCTGAGAGTCATCCTCAACACGTACTTTGAGTTCTAACGTATCTTACAAGATCCTGTAAAACTGCTTGAAATTGCTCTTAACATTGTTTACAAAGTTTGACCAAAATGACTTTAACTCTAACCAAGCGTGTAATCGGAAACGTGTTAGAGCCAGAGGCTGCAAGCAAAGACGGGCAGTCTCAGGGACAGAACACCTTGATCACCCTCTCCGGTTGACCGGAAACACCGTTTGTTTACATGCGAGTAATACAGTTGAAGACAGTCCAAACTTTGTTGTTTTAGTTCATTAAAAATGTGGGAACACCACTCGTTTTGTTAAAAGAGGAGGGACAAATAAAAAGAAATTACAGATGTTACCTGATCGCGCAGACATAATTTAAAACTACATAAATAGCGAACGCGTTTGCTCCGGCCTCTCGGCTAAGGTTTGTTAGCAGCTATCTCGGCTAAAAATACCGGTCGCGTCTGAGATCTATCGTTTTAAGACAGTAAATCTTCCAAAACTCTCATTAATAAACCCTCCCCGAATAAAAATATGTTACCTGATCGCGCAGACATAATTTAAAACTACATAAATAGCGAACGCGTTTGCTCCGGCCTCTCGGCTAAGGTTTATTAGCAGCTATCTCGGCTAAAAATACCGGTCGCGCCTGACATATATCATTTTAAGACAGTAAATCATCCAAAACTCTCATTAATAAACCCTCCCTGAATAAAAAGAAATTACAGATGTTACCTGATCGCGCAGACACAGCCATAGAGTAGGATGCAGGAACACTCTTTCTTTGTTTTGGGTCCGTGTTGAAAACACTGTTGTTTTAGCCAAAGATTTAGCTTGGTCCGGTTGTTGGTGCAGCCGCGAACAGCACAGCAGGTACCTGAACCCCGGTAGGACATTTCAGTAAACGTTCCGTTTAAACAAAAGCTGTGTTTGCTCCGATAAAATGAATGAAAATAACTTTCAAAAACACCCGCGATCCATACTCCGCCTATGGAATACAGGCACTTCCGGTGTCGGACAGGAAGTACAATGCACATTCACTTCTACAGTGACACCCTCAGGAATACTGTGGATAGGAAGAAGAAAAAGATGCAGATGTTGAATGGGTTCAGTGTGATTAAGTCACAACGAGAGCAGGAGTGAGTCATGAGGTTTGAGAGATTTGTGATAATGAGCGTATATCATAGTTCCGGCACTGGACGAGGCAGCAGCTTTTTCTTTTCGCTCCTCCCCCCCTGCGCGGCTTCTTGTCTTGTCTGCAGCTCCTCAGGAAAGCACCTCGAACACAAATTGAGATGGATTGGGTTTCGTGGGCAATCAATTCAATTGACAAGATTTTTTTTCTACAAAAAGGCAAGGCACGGGGGAGCCGGCCTGTCCCCCACAGACTGACCCGGGAGGATACGTCATGGATTCCTGGGGCGGATGGAAGGTGACGCGTCTCTCAGTGCTCTGTGGAAGACGTGGAGGATTGGATATACCATATTTTCCAGTGTATAGGTCGCACCTTTTTATGTTTTTTTTCAAGGCCTGCGACCTATACTCAGGTGCGACCTATATATGGCTTGTTATCACTTTCGGTGAAACACATTTTTAAATCCAGCTCATTTCACAATTACGTTCATTTATTAAGGAAAAGTTCAGCTCAGACATATATTTGCTATAATTTTTATCAAACAAATAATTGTTTTTAAGTGTTAATCTTCTTAAAAGCCTTGCTGTGCGCTCCTGTGGCAGACATTTGCAGCAGAGCTAAACGTAGGTGCGACCTATACACCAGTGCGACCTATCTAGGGATTTTTCCAATCTATTGGTGATAATTGGACAATGCGACCTATACACAGGTGCGACCTATACACCAGAAAATACTGTAATTGGATTTATGATGGCAGGCGCTTTGCTTTTTGGCGTTTGTGGAGCACTGGCCTATCGGAAAATGAGGGAGACTTCAGCAGGACTTAATGCCATGTCGGAGCACCCGAGCCAAGTGTAAGTCTGATCCGGGCGTGACCTCCATAAATCAGCTGTTTTACGAGCTAATCCGGTAGGTGGACCCAATCTAAGGATCGCAGACCACCCACACGGCTTGGGACTCTGGACGCTGTACTGGTCAACATCTGAGGGGTCATAGCTTGGATCAGTGAAAAGTCCCGAATTGGATCATATTTGGATCAGAGTTGCCCTTACAGGACTCAAGGCTACAGAAATTACACTATGTGCCTGAAGTGAAAAATATTATGTTATCTCTATCTGACTTCCCAAAACAGCCTTGGAAAGGCTGGATATCAAATTTCTCCTGAGACGTGTTTACTGAGGACACCAGCTGCTTCTATCGCTACCCCCCCCCCCCGGAGAACTTTTCTGTGAGCGTTATCGGATGCCGGCTGGGTACATCTGCAGAACTGTTTGCTATCTGAAAATGGCTCATGGACAGAATTCTCACTGCCTCAACCTCAAAATGCATGTGATTTGTCCTAAATATGCTTTCTGGTAGAGTTTTTTGATTTCTCATATGGTATCTAACAGGTAAGATGTGGAAGATATTTTTTTGTAATACCACAACTTTTCCTCATGTATCTCCCCTTTTGTTCCATATCTAAGATTGTGGCAGCGCAGTTTAATTACTGCTGCAGCTTCGTGCACTCGCCCCTATCTTGAGACGGATGTGCGTAATCAATTATGTTGTTTTGTGCCCCGGTGCAATGACAATGTCAATAAAGATATATTCTTTTCTATTTGGGTTTTATAGTTAGGGTGTAGTTTAGTGTGTTTCGTGCTTAGTTTAGTAACCTAACAAGGTTAGGTCAGGTCCTCTGGATGGGTTCTGCTTTGATCAAACATTTAGTATTTTATCCAAAAGACTTATTCACTGTGAGGAGCTGCAACAAACTCAGTCTTGTAAGCAGCACCTTCTCATGGTGGATCAACCAGTTTGCTGCTGACATCCAGAACTAAATGATAACTCAACACAATCTGTGGTTTCCTTGCATATTTTTTTCTTTAACTGCTCCCTTCTTCCGGGGTCGCAACAGTGAACAAAGTCGCACGAAGACCTGGCAATTATTTTTACATTGGATGTCCTTCCTGACACAACCACCGAGCTACCACAGCCCTCTGTGTGGAGCAGAGCTGCTATCTGAGATGTCCGGGGGAGCAGATGGTGGAGTTTAAGGGCCTTGCTCAAGGGCCCAGAGTGGAGCAAATTAGAGTGGAGGCAAGTGTGGATGCTTCACCTATCCCACCCACATTTTGATGTTGTGGGTATTGGGAGTTGAACCGGCGACCTTCCGATCACAGGTCCACCTTCTCTAACCTCTGTGCCACCACTCTCTTGGCTTCCAGCAGCATATCAGGCCAGCTCTGTCACGACTATCACATGACATAAATAACGTTACTAATTGACTTTTATGAATGTGAATGTTTTTGTTCAGTGCCCTGAGATAACATCTGTTGTGACTTGGTGCTATATATATAAACTGAATTAAATTGGATTGGATTGAATTACAAGATGAATTTACTGTACTTTAGAACTCAGGCATAATTTTGTTTGCAATATGCTTTTTTTAAAAGAATGCAAAGCTTGTAAATGTTTATTTTTATTTGCTTTATAGTATGCCTAGTTTATGCTTTATAGTCAGCACAGTTGGTAGACCTGCAGCCTCTCAGTGAGCAGGTCACCCCGGTTCACATCCTGGCCGGGGGCCTTTCTGGGTGGAGTTTGTATGTTCTCTCCGTGCATGCGTGGGTTTTCTCCCACAGACCAAAAACATGCATGTTAGGCTGATTGGTAACTCCAAATATGTCTCTAAGTGTGAATGAGAGAGTGAATGGTTGTCTGTCTCGTTTATCTTCATGTGTCCATGTGATGTACTGGAGACCGGTCCAGGGTGTCCACCACCTCTCACACAGAAACGGCTGGACATGGACACCAGTGACTCCCGCGACCTGAAAAGGAAGAAGCGGGTAAAAGATGATGGAAGGAGTGTGCATAGTAGTAGAGCAGTAAGCACATTCACCTTACACCAACAACATGTGCTGAGTCTGCTGTGAAGTTTTATCAGTAATATGATAGTAGTGACAGAGCTGGCCTGACATGCTGCCTTGTTCATGTTAAAAATATGGTTATTCTGTCTCCGTCTTTTATTTGTCCCCTTCATAGAGCAAAACGGGGAAATTGGAAATACCCTTCATTCATCTGTCTGCGTTGTGATCATGACAACGTCGAAAATAAGCAATGTGCCGACTTCCATTTTGTTGAGTGGCTGCATCTACGTAGGTGCAAAAAGGGGTCACTATCAAAAATTGGGTTGCTATGTCAGAATCCAAGATGGCTGATGCCATATATGTCCATCTTTCTTGTGAGCTGTATGGCATCAAAAAATAAGATCTGTTACTCTGCGCTGCCTTGGACAAGAAAAAAACAACTCCCTCTGTTCTTCTCTACAGTGCAGCTCTTAACCACTTGAATATCTTGCACCAAAAATATTAAAGGTCCACTGACATGATTTTTCTACTATTCATAAAATTGCTCAAAATATATATATATATTATCATTTAAATATGTTCGTTTTTGCAAACAAAATGATAAATCACTTTAATTTTGCTTTAAAGGTGATTTTGAACTTCAAGCCGTGTTTAATCATGGGAAATCTGATTACACGCGAACGCACCATCTGTGACGTAGTGTGAGGCAGAGGGCTCTGGTCTCTTTAATAGCGGACAATTTAAAACCAGACGAATTTATCAATCTATGTGAAGATTTGAGTTATTTGTCTTCATTTTGGGAAGCAGAAAATAGTTTGGGTGATGGAACAAGAAACAACAGGATCTAATTTAGGTCTGATGCTGTATCAGACTTACCTTCATGTGGAGCTGCTCACACCCGCACTGTGACAAGCCCAGAGCTCTGCCTCACACTCTGCACACTACGTCACAGATGGTGCGTTCGTGTGTAATCGGATTTCCCATGATTAAACACGGCTTGAAGTTCAAAATCACTTTTAAAGCAAAATTAAAGTGATTTATCATTTTGTTTGCAAAAACGAACATATTTAAATGATAAAATATATATATTTTTGAGCAATTTTATGAATAGTAAAAATCATGTCAGTGGACCTTTAAGGTTTACTTACATTTCCTGTTCAATCCCTGTCCAGAAAACAACATCTTGAAAACTACAAACCATCTCCATTTTAGCGACGGGGGACATCGGGGACACTGCGTGTTTATGTTAAAAATATAATTATTCTGTCTTTTTCTCTCTTTTTTTAATTTTTATTAATTAAAATTATTTATTGTGCACAAACTAAATTATATTAATTTCATTGTTTAGCAATGACTGACTGCACTGTGGTCATTGATGGTCAACAGAAACTGTTATGTAAGTTCAAAAGCTTGGTTCTTGAACAAACTTTAATAAACATTTTTTTCTGTTGAAAAAACTATATTTGTTTTATCTGATAGAGGGTAGTTCGGTGCTGGCATGTCCTTCTGTCCTCATCTGGGAGTGTAGCCAAATGGTTGTTGGTGACAGCAGCTTTGATGGAAACACAGCAGACATGGGGATGAATGGAGCTGTGGAAGCTGGCAGAATATAAATGCTCTTTTGAATGACTAGTCACTCTCACAGCTGTGAAAATGGAAGCCGACCACCACAAGATGTCTGCTGGAGCAGAAAAAAAAAGAGGTTTCACCCAACCAGGAAAAAAGTTGTCCACTGTGTATAGTAAACACTCTGATTAATATTCCTGATAGTATGTTTGGAAACACAGATAAAACTCTGAAACTCTGTCGTTTATGAATGAGATGTGGACATTCGCTGGATTATTTCACAACTTTGATGTTTTATTTTCCTGGCTTTTGTTACTGTTCTGGTGGCTTGGGCTTTAGAATAACTTGATGTACAAAAGAGCTCATGGTTGACTCAATCCATCCCTCCATTGTCTTCCACTTGTTCTGAAGTCGGGTCATGGGGACAGCAGCTTGAGGTCCAGACATCTCTTTCCACAGCCACTTCTTCCAGGAGGACTCCAAGACGTTCCCAGGCCAGCTGAGACACAGGAGCCGGTCACACGACACACATTTTGAGTGAAACCGCACCTTTCTCTCTGCGGTTCGGCTGTTCATTTACACAACACAAATAGCCCCACTCTTTGAATCCGAAGGTTTCTCGACCCACCTGTCAGATGGAGGTTTTCAGGAGACCGCCCTCTGATAATGTCAACATTTCCCGCAGAAGTGTTAAAGCACCTACCCTGCCAGTTCTGCTCTGGTTCTGGTCTCGTTCTGTGCATCTCTTGAATGCTGAAGTGCATTTTGGGATGGGGGGCGGACCTTCAGGTGTCCAGCGCGGGACTGGACGGTGGTCTGATTGTGTGGTCCAATAGAGGGATGAAAAAAGTCTTGGTGTCTGAAAAGAAGTCGGACCTGTGGCGGCGCGTCCATGCTCGGAGGTCCCCGTGAGCCGGCTAGCAGCTCTTTGATTCACCGATAGATCTGGAGGTCCGGTTCTGGTTCGGTTCTGGTCCGGTTCCCGGTGGGTTCTGTGCAGTTCTCTGCATCCGCTGGGCAACGAAGTCACTGTATGATTAAGCACCAAACCTTTTCCGATCAGATCAGATTCCCTCTAGTATTTCAGCAGAAGGCAACGGGGCCCTGTTGGCTTCTGGGAAATGTAGTTGTTATGAGAGTGGATACAGTGTAGGCTTATTGAGAGAAAACTACAAAATGGCAGTGCCTGCCCGAAGTATTTTATTTGTTTGTTAACTTTTAATTGCACAGTATCCCGTACTGTCCCAATCACTTAATATTAAAAATGACAATCGTGTTGTGTGCAGTTTATTTATATTTTGTTTTTCCTTGTACAATCTTACTTTGAAAAACGCGAACGAGCGAGTCCGCAAAGGTGGAATTGCAAAGACTACTGTACTTTATTAATCCCAGGGGGAAATTTGAGTCATCCAGTAGCATAATAGCATAGTAGCAAATTGCTTGTTGTATAGGTTTTGTGCTACTTATGTATTTGGGTTGCCTTATTAGTTGCCTGTAATTTAAAAAAAAAGTACTCCTTTTTTAATGCCGTAATGTTTGCAGTTTGAAATAAATGGGTTTATAAGTTTCCAACAATCATGTTTTCATTGTGTCCTTCATGAAGATGGACCAAGTGTATATATGTCAATATATGGACATTATTTTTTAGAAAACTGTATATCATAGGAAGCTGAAATTTTGCTTTTAGAGTAACTGGGAACATTTGATCCCAATTTGCAAAGAAAAATATAAAATGCAAAAAAAACAAACCTACTTTCATCTTGTGCGGACATCTTTTTTTTATATTTTCAAACCACTTCCTGTACCATGACAGAGCCTAGTTATTTAACTTACTGGGTCCTACTAATCCCATGTACCTTGGAGAAAGAAACAATTCACACCAAACAAACACTTTCCCTGGTTATCAAGAAACTTCACTAACAGACAGATTGAGTTGACTCCACATGCAGACACAGTGAAAAGTCTTGGCCTTTAAACAGACAAACATGATGTTACTCAGCTTATAATTGCTTGTCATTATGCCTCATAGCTGCATGTAATTTTAGCACATGCTAATGGCATCAAATACATTTTACTATTTTTTTTACTCATCGTTCAACACCTTCTTCTAGTCAGTAACTTTCATGCCAGAAAAAGGTGTTTTGTAATAACTGTGTGAATTACATGATCTACATGAAGTTGTTATATGGTTTCGATTTCAATTTGAGACGGTGCGGGTGGACTCTGGGGGAACAGAGTCCTCACCTCGGGCTGATCACCCAGAGGGGGGCGTCGGATGTTTTGGCCGGGAGGAAGAGGAAAAGTTTGTCCTGGATGAACGGCTGGACGCAGTAATGTACCGGGGAGTTTACACGCCTGCTGGCCGGGAGGAACAGGGTTTGTCCTGATGAACCGGCTGGACGCAGTGGGGAGTTTACACGCCTGCAGAAATCAACCACCTACAGAAAATCACAAGTGGTGCGTTTTTAAGAAAAGAGGAAAAACTATAAAGAAAAGCAACAACAACAATTAATGAACAGATCATCTGACGGATGAAGCACCGTGCGGGCTCGCCCCTTTAAAGATGTCAGCTGGTGGAGAAACTGATTGGACATCTTAAGGTAAGCCCCAAACCTCCCACTGTGTTCTGTCAGGTGCCTGTTTAGTTTCTTTCTTTTCTTTTTTCTTATCACACACTTTTAGTTGCGACCACTACTCTCCATGAAGCAGTGATAATATAAGAACGAGCTGGGAAGGGAAGTAGTTTCGTAACACCTTGGAAACAGTTTTTTAAATAAAATAAAATAAAAGTCTGTTGAAAAGCATGGCTTTGTGCTCAGGCACTGTATGTTCACATGGTCAGACAGTGTGGATGAACATAATAACCTGCATAAGTCTATTCACAAAAAACAAAGAAAGGATTTCTTTTGAGTCCGTTGCATCTGCTGTGAAGTAAATAGCAACTGTGGCAGAACATTCACAGGCAAGGTGAAAGAGTTTTTATACAACTGCAGCAGGCAGAACCATTATTTTTCAAGGTCAGTACATACTGGTAGTTATTTAAACAGGCCCCACAATCTCCTGGTTTTGTAATCAAGTTCAAGTTCAACTCAATTTTATTGTCGTTCTCATCGCAAGTGGTACATGAGGTGGAACAAAATTATGTACACAGGGTCCCAGTTACATCCAACAATAGCAAAAATATAAAGTGTAAAAAGAAACATCAATGCTCCGCAACCTTCTGTCTGAGGGGAGTGGGGCAAAACGTGTGTGTGCTGGGTGAGTGGGCTCCTATAACATTTTTTACACAAAGTCAAGGACTTCACAAGTTTGCCATTATTATTAGGACATCACACAATTGATTTCCTGTTCAAACGTTCATCTGTGTTTTTGTAATCACGCTTTTTATTAATGTAGCCGGGTCGGGTGGGGTTAAAATTGAGCACTGAAGTTTAAAAGGTTTAAAAATACTATTTTAAATAAATAAAATTGGTTAAAATGGTTGTACCTAAAAAGTTACCTTTAAAAGCATGCAGGCCCGTTTGCAGAGGAGGTTTGGGACAAGTTTACACACTGACACCAGTTAAATTGCACAGTAGTTTAATTAAATAAATAAAATCCTAAATTTAAAATATTTACAGTTTAAAAAAGGCTAAAATCCAATCAACATTTAAAAGTGCAATTATGGCAGTCCATTTAAAACAGGAAAATCACACACAAACATATACACACACACACACACACTTCCTACACCAAACCAGGAGTACCGGTACTGTCACCTCCTGGAGGGATTTGGTAACAGTTCAGAGGACAGTTCAGAGTCCACCCTGGTAGGGTCTGTCGTCCGGAAGAGACGCCACTCGGCAGCCGACGCCTGTTTAGTTGAGCTGGACGTTAGGCCCAACTCAGCCCGCAGGACGCGTGACGCGGCCCGCCCCACGCCGTCCAGGCAGCGGACACTAATCCAGGACCAGTCAGCAGATGATGGGCGACCCAGGTGGAGGCAGAACACCAGTCGGGACAGCCGTAGACGAACACCCAGGACAAATAGCCGACAGAAAGACGCCACGGACAAACAGCAGGGAACACCGAGCTCCACCTCTAGCAGAGAGGGAAGCAGGAAGCTTGGCAGTGGTCGAGAGAACAATACGCTAGCGCGTGACACAGCCAGCATGGATGACGTGTGTCAACCCTGATGGTACATCCAGACCGAACGCGATTTCAACTGCAAAAAAGCTCAACACGCACGCAAGTGGACGCACTTTGTGTCCAGACCAAAAAGCCAGAAGCGAAACTACCCAGAAAACTGCTGCGCAGGGTTGCCAGATAAAAATTAATTAATCATCTAGTACTGTTGCTTATTTTTTATTTTTTTTTACCCAAACTGTCATATTTGCTGCGTGAGGGTCTGATAAGATTAATAATGTGTTGAGTTTAGTGAACATTTGCACTGAAAAGGGGTAAAAATAAAAAAATAAAAAAATAAAATTCATGTTTATCTGGCAACCCTGCTGCTGCGGGGGTGTGGGGGAGGAGCTTACCGGTGTACCGAGTCGTCAATGCACTCCGCGAGGTGAGGAGCTCTTTATTTCTGTCTCTGTGGAGCAGACTTGACTGGTTGTGAAGGAATTGTCGCGAACACACAGCTACAATGAGTTTCTCTTCCATATTCCATGACTCCGCGGGTTTTTTCTGTGTTCCACAAACAATACGTCACATGCGCAATGGTTTCCGCGTCACTGGTTTCCGCGTCACATAGGGACTCTCCCCCTGACCCCCTCTCTTCTCCCCCGACTCTCCCTGATTGGTTGACACACCAACCAATCGGGTAGAGTTTGAGCGGCGTTTG
>JBBPBX010047615.1:4595-15703 GCA_038048925.1 Garcialebias charrua | reverse complement strand
GTAACACAAAATCGCCGTAAGTCGAAAATACGTCCAAACGGCACCTCATACATCCAAGCACCTCATACGTACAGTACTGTATTTTTTACCAAGCACTTAGCCTATCCTAACACATTACCCTACATAATTATCAAAAAACACATACATTTGGAGCCATAATGAAGGAAAAAAGGAGTTAATTTCTTACTGGGAGCTGGTCATTTCTTCCTCCGTCTGTTAGCATGTTAGCTCGTGCATCTCCGAGCTCTTGCAGCGTCACGCGGTCAACAGCGTTTACAGCAACTTCTGTTAGCATGTTTGCTCATTGCTAGCATGTTAGCTCTTGCTCAGATGCCTCGTAAACCTCCGCTCAAAACAATAAGGTCTCCTGTATTTCCACGTGCAGTCCAGAGTTAGCATATTTAGCATATTAGCCCCTCCTGACCTCCTCTGCTCCGGTCTGCGCCTGAGGTCTCCTGTAAGTTTCCAGCACGTCAAGCTACCCCTTCCTCCCTCCCTCCTGTAAGTTTCCACTGAGCGCGCGTCAAGATCCCCCCTCCCTCCTGCTCCCTCCTGTAAGTTTCATTTCTCCTGTAAGTTTAGTTTCTGTACCGTATTTTCTGCTGTAAATGCGCATAAACGGCGTAACTCAAACAATGCTTTTCAATGGGAGCGCGTTCGTAAAGTCGAATCGCCGTAAGTCAAGGACTACCTGTATTTCTATCCTTACGTGTCTTTTGTCTTTCCTCCTATAGAAAGTGCACCTGGTCCTTTCATTCTGTGTTTGTTTCTCCTTCCTGTCCTCTCAATCCCCAGCCAATTGAAGCAGATGTCTGCTCGTCCTGAGCATGGTTCTACTGGAGGTTTCTTCCTGTTAAAAGGGAGTTTTTCCTTTCCACTGTTGCCTTTGTGCTTGCTCAGGATGGGAGACGGCAACAAAGTGAAGATTCAACGCAATCTGCTGCCTTCCTTAGATACAGAACATTTACTAATTGGCTTTTTATGTATGTGAATGTTTTTGTACAGCAGTGCCATGAGACAACTTCTGTTGTTACATTGGCGTTATATAAATCAACTGAATTGAACTGAAACTTCTAATTCAACTGGGATTACCATTCAAAGTCAGGCTGTGGATGTAAAGGTACAATTTCCATGCTTTCTCAGAAAAACGCTGACACTCAAAGAAGCCAACATTTTAATCCTAAATATTGTTGCTGCATCTAAATTAAGATCAGACAAAGCCTTGAGGTTTTCAGGTCAATGCTCCAAACTGGGAGCCATCCAGATGTAAAGGTTGGACTCGTGTCGAGACAAACAGTCTTAACTGCCAAAGTCACAAATGAGTTTCTTCTGCAGCCAAGTGGACTTTTGTTTGCCAATACAACTAATTATGGTATTAATTGGTCCAACATGTTCACAATATTTATAAAGAGGATGAGAATAACTACTGTCAAATGGTAGGTCCGATCATCGGCTTTTTGCACCCTGGATGTAAAACAAGTAAACCCACAGAAAGTTCAAGACACTTTGCTTGGCCTCTAAAGTCTACTCATACAACATGGTTTCTCCTACTCTTTAAAAAAACAAACTAAAAACACTTTTGCACTGGACTCATTAATTAAGTGTACTGTATACAAAGTTTTTCTTTTAAGACTAATTCGTCGTTGCCCCTCAGACTGATTTATACTAAAGAAAACAAGGCAGTTGCATGTAGATCCATTCTGTAGTCATACGGTAGCAATACATATACAGAAACTTGTTGTTCTTGGTGTTTCACTACTAAGTACTGTACTATGTATAACTCACATTCTCAGCTTGCATCTCAACTGTGGATTTATTTTGGGGCGGTTCTGTTAGTTCTTGGACCAGGGGATGAAGGGAGTGGCCCATATTTGAAAATCAACTATAATTGCTTTTCCTTGACCTGTTTATTTTGGTCCCAATTGGGTGATTGTGCTCCCTGTGATGGACATGCGACCTGTCCACGGTGTACCCCACCTCTTGCCAAGTGACTGCTGAATATGGGCGCCAGTGACCCCCCGCGACCCAAAAATGAAGGTAAAGATAATGGATGGATGGACAATTATTAGTCATTTAAACATTACAATCATCCAGACTCAGTATGTCCTGCACTGGAGTCAGCCTCCCCACCATCACAGACATCTACACCTCCAGATGCAAGAAGACGGCTACCTGCAAAATGAAGGACCCCTCTTACCAAGCACACACACTTTTTGCCCCGCTCCCCTCAGGAAGGAGGTTAAGGAGCATAGAACCACTAGACTGAGGAACATCTACCCTGAAGCTGTTAGACTCATGAATATCTAACCAGAATAATCATTGTTTCATGTTGCTGCTGATCTGGTTCATGTTGTTTCATGTTCATTCGTGCTCATCTGCTCACACTGACTCATGTTCGTGCTGCTGTTCGGTGTATTGATTTTACGCCACCAGTGCATAGAGTATATTTAGTTGATGTTTTTCTTAGTTCATATCTGTTTTACAAGTACTTAAACATTTTATTGTTGGATGTAACTGGGACCCTATGTACATAATTTTGTTCCACCACGTGTACCACATGGGGTGCAAATGACAAATAAAAACCTTGAATCTTTGAGTTATGTGAGCCACTCCTAAACACAGACCATAACATTTGATGACTAATATTTATGCACATGGCAGCACTGTGGCACAGTTGGTAGAGCTGCCACCTCTCAATGAGAAGGTTGCCAGTTCAAATCCTGGCCTGGGACCTTTCTCTGTGGAGTTTTCTATGTTCTCTACGTTTATGCGTGGGTTTTTCCCGGGTACTCTTGTTTCCTCCCACCGACCAAAAACAGGCATGTAACTGATTGGTAACTAAATTGTCCCTAGGTGAGAGTGAATGGTTTTATGTTTTGTTTGTCTCTATGTGGACCTGTGATGGACTGGAGACCTGTCCAGGGTGTCCCCCACCTCTCGCATAGTGATATGATGGACATGGGCACCAGTGACCCCCGCAACCAGAAAAGGAAAAGCGGGTAAAGATAATGGATGGATATTTCTGCACTTTGTGCTAAAGTGGGGCTTTTCATTCTTTCAACCAACAGAGATGAATGTTTTAAATGTGCAAAACTAAATTACTTGTGGGCTTGTGGGTGCACCTGCACCTGGATTTAGCAAGAATAGAAAAAAAAGAGATTGTGCATGAGTAAACTGCTTGTGCATAAGATAATAAAAAACACAAATATTTAATTAATGATTGTGTTAAGTATTAAAAATCTCTTTAAAGGAACACATATTGCTGGTCTGTGTGTTACAACATATGTCATTATTTTAAACTGTCAGATCACATATTCCCAGCCATTTTGTCACGTTTTTATCTATTCATATATAAATAGTCCCGCACAGCTCGACCAGGCATTAAAGTGATAAATGTGTGCATTGTTTGTTTATATCGGTGCAAAGCGATTGGTTTGTTAAAAAAACTCGAGGTCTACAAGTAGTTTTGCTTGGCTAACCTTGTAACACGATTGCTTTCCTTACTGCACAGCAATCCACATCCAATTGGAATGTTTTTTCATTCAGCCGCGGCAGCTTGTTTCCACTTCATTGTTAGGACAATGGGTCAAAGCTGTGTTGCAGATTAAACCGTGCAAATAAATAAGAAAAGGCGAGCGAGTGGGAGCTTGGTTTGGAGAAAATCAATGAGGTCAAACGAGGAAGAAACTGGCAACAGTGGGAGAGTGCACGAAGGGCAACGGCAAGACAGAAGTAGAAAGAGCTGTTGGTAATCAAGTGAGCCATCAGCTGCATGTAAAACCTTCAGGAATCGTTTCCCTTGAGGAAATGAATGTTCACGGGCACAGTGTGGGTTCATCTTCACTAGATTAAGCCTGAATTAAGTTTCCCCACTGGCCTTGTGTGGTAAAATTTCAAAAATATTGTTTATGATTACTTATCTTATGCACAACCAAAAAATGCCCTTCGTTCCACTTGAATGAGCTATTTGACAATGGATTCCATTAAATTTGAAACAAACTTTGCAACTTTTGTTGCAACTTCACATTTTTCTCTTACCTTTATGCTCCAAATAGCTGCTTCAACACACACACAAAGAATAGAGCTATAGAAGGATGTTGTTTCTGCAAAATCCATGGCCGTGGCATAAACTCAATATTGCAAAATTCTGTTTGTGGCTCAGAAACAATGAGACGGGGCTTATTAAGTAAAAATGGGGAAACAGTGAGAGTGGAAAAGCTCTTGCAATTGCATTAGGACTGGATCTGGGAGAGCTGGGGCAATAATGGCACAGAAGGTTGGGTCAAATTACAAGAAAATGGTAAAAGGTTTAGTGGACAAGGGAGGCCCGGAGAGAGCAACACAGACTGACTGAGAGGCTAAATAACAATTATGAAAGATATTGGATGTGTTGAAAATGGAGTGAATGGGAAATGGAGGATGAAACAAGGGAAGTTGTAAAAGTTGTTGTGCTGAGAACAAAGAAGAAACGTGCAAAAAAGAGGTATAAATTACTGTAGACAAACTTCAGGCTATTGCTAATATACCGCATGGTAATAAAGTCAGGAAAAGGTGAATTTGTGCAATAAGTTTTTTTTCTTTCTATTTCTGGAAAACAGTTTTCATAAAAATGTGTTACAGCAAGAAAAATTACAGTCTCTTCCCAAAAAGAGTTGGCTTTGGTGCTTCAGACCCTTTGAGCCAAGATGGTGTAGTGGCAGGGCTTTCGACTTGGGACCCGAAGGACGCAGGTTCGCGCCCCGGCCACTACACACCTTGGGGTGTCTATGAGTGCACACTTAATTCTCCAGCTCCCCGGGCGCTTTCTGGCTGCTCACTACACCACCTGGTGGTGGTTGGGTTAAATGCAGAGACGAATTTCGTCTGTGTATGGGAAACATACACAGATGACAGACAAACACATTATTATAAGGCTCGTTGCTGTTGTCCTAGTAAATGACCATATTTGGTTGTGGATTCAATCACAGCACAATATAAAGTAAAAGACAAATCACCATGTTTCAAAGTGATTCTAAAACATTTGGGTCTTTGAAACTATAACTTTACACTTTGAGATTTTTATTAATGAAAAGTGCAGTATAAATTGAATTTATTATTATTATTATTATAACCCCAACATAATGTATTCCATTAGTTTTAACTTATTTTATCCAACAATGTTCAGTCAGGTCATCTGGATGGTTAATTTTTTTCACTGAGACGTTTCGACCTTCATCCAAATATCTTCTTCAATCTGAGGAGACACCAACAAACTGAGTCCCACAAACAGCATCACATAGTGAGGGAAAAAAAACAGTTTACTGGTGATAAGATGGCTTTTGGGGCCCGCCCTCTCCCCCATCAACTCTTCTGAGGCAGTCATGCCAAAGTAGTTCAAAACACCAAAGTTCATGCTCAATGATCCAGGTAAAAATTCAGCAACGTTCAGTCAGGTCATCTGGATGGTTTCTTTTCAGTATGCCGTTTGTGGGAAAGTTTGTTTGGTGGCTCCTCGGATTGAAGAAGTCCTGGATGAAGAACGAAATGTCTCAGAAGAAAAAACAAATAAAGAAACCATCCAGATGACCAGAAAGTTCATTCTCAATAGTCCAGGTATCAAATCCGCTCATTCTCAATCAGTTCATCTGGACAGTTTCTTTTTAGTAGAAACGTTTCACCCTCATCCAGATGACCTGACTGAACATTGTGGGATTTTTTTGGAGTTTGGCTTTTTACTGAACATGAACTTTGGAACTTCTTTGATCATTGCAGTTTTGTCAACCACTGGTCTAAAACCCTCCATCCATCTGTCCATGCATCCGTTCCACCACCCTACCAGTAACTGTTATTCATTAACTGTATTTAAAGAAGGGCGACACAGTGGAGCAGATGGTAGAGCTGCCGCCTCTCAGCGAGAAAGCAGCCGGATCGAATCCTGCCCAGGGCCTTTCCTGGGTGGAGTTTGCATGTTCTTCTCCGTGCATCCATGTTTACTCTGGGTACCATATTTTCTGGACTATAAGTCACAGGTTTTTTGCCTAATTTGCATGCCCTGCGACTAATAGAGAAGTGAGATGTGTTTATGGATTTTCCCCTATATTTTAGACCAATTTTTGGCTCAGATATGACCGTTTTTCATTTTGGCAAAAAATGGTGCAGTACCACTTTCGGCTGCTAGGGTACACCAACCGTTCCCACCTCATGTGTCCGAAAGCAACCGCCTCTGGTCAGACTGACTCTGTCGCAGCCCGGCCTCCTGCTCTGTGTTTGTTAGCAAAAACGGTTATTATTTATCTAAATAACTCATGAACTACTGGACAGATTTTCTTTAAACTTTCAGAAAGTAATTACTGTGTGGTCATTTACAAACTGTTCGCTGTTGGAATTGTTTGAGATAAAATTCAATCTTTTAGCTTCATAAATAGGCAGCTGTTAGCTTTGTTTTTCCGGAGACTATTTGTCTAAATAACTCATGAACTACCGGACAGATTTTCTTTCAACTTACAGAAAGTAATTACTTGGTGGTCATTTACAAACTGTTAGCTGTATGAGATTTTTGAGCTAAAATTCAATTTATTTATCATTTATTTTTGCAGCGCACACGACGGTTTGGAAGAAGTCAAAGCGAAACAATTTAAATCCAGCTGATTTGACCATTTCGTGAATTTATTAAGGAACGGTTAAGCTCAGGAACCCTTGTGCTATAATGTCAGCTAAGAAATATATTTTTTAAGCGTTTATTTAGCTAAATTTTAAAGAAATAAAGCCGTCCACCCGCGCGCGTGCACATCGCAAAATACTTTTTAAATCCAGCTGATTTGACAATTGCGTTCATTTATTAAGGAAAAGTTCAGCTAAGACAAATCTTTGCTATAATTTTCAGCAAACAAACAATTGTTTTTACCGTGTTAATCTTGTGAAGTCCTTCTGTGCGCGCTCGCTCCTGTGGCCGCCATTTTCAGCAGGAAAAATGAGGCGCTGACAAGTCGGTGACGCATAATAGATGCAACTTAAATAAAGGTGCGACATGTTTATGGATTTTTCCAATTTATTGCCTATAATTGGACAAAGCGACTTATAGAAAGGTGAGACTTATCAGGCGGAAAATACGGTACTTCGATTTCCTCCCACAGACCAAAAACATGCATGTGAGGCTGACTGAACTCTTTATTGCCTATAGGTGTGAGAGCGTGGTTGTTTGTCTCGTTTGTCTTTATGTGTCGTTATGATGGACTGGACACCTGTCCAGGGTGTCCACCGCCTCTTGCACAGTGTTAGCTGGATTTGGGCACCAGACTGCCGTGGCTCGAAGAGGAAGAAACGGATAAAGATAATGGATGGATTGATTTAAAGACAAAAAAGCTGAAGAAGAGGTAGACTGATTGATCAGCTGCGATAATTATCGTCATTATTTATTTAGCACTGGCCAAGACTTAAGCTGTTTTATTTCTAGCATAGCTTAGAAAGGAGCATTCTTACCATCATTCTGACAGCAAGAAGGCTAAATAAAAAGGAGAACATAATATAGAGTACATGCAGCTTGAGAACACAGAGTGATTATTAGTGCGAGAGCAATAACAAAAGGACAAGCTGTGGCCAGAGAACCAGTCGGAGCCAGAGGTATGCAGTTGTATCAATTAGAAGGAAACTTGACCCATAGGGCAAACTTGCATGACATAATGTGATAATGAGACATCAAGTTTTATTTTCCATTTCTAGAAACACTTAGGGTCAGCAAAAACAAGATTTTAAATTGGCTAAAATAGTTGTTTTGATAGCTAGGTGGATGAACTCATTTCCTCGCTGCAGGCTATGGTCTTACACGCAGAGACTCTCACTGGTCAAAATATGTGTATGACCTTAAAAAACACTAAAAATAGACCACCTTGAACTCCATCGGACTGAAACCTGGGACAAGAAGCTAGGTAGAACCATTTGAGAACCCGAAAAAAATCTCTACGTCAGCCCATGAAAAGCTGATTGCTATTCACAAGGTAATTCCTGGCAAAACAAACTATCGTTAACTTGTTGTTTTTCCTTTTGTCCATAAAGCATTTAATTTGTCCTTCCTGAGAACAAAGCTGTTTTTCTTTTAATATGGGTATTGCTGATTAAATTAGCATTTCCACTCAATCCACTTTTCAATTCTGCTCCATGTTTTCTTGGTCCAGCAATAAACCATTACTCAGGTTATTAGAAATATAGATTATAGAGCAATTTGTCACATTTTGCTCAAAACATTTCTTCCTCTTTTTCGCCTCAGTCTTGTAATAATAATGCTACTTGCACTTGTAAATAACCCGGGAAACTTATGTAAATAAGTGTGTGAGGCAAAATTGATAATGTATAGATTTAAATCATAAAATGTGTATGAACCATTATTAAACATTTAAGATTGAAGTGGTTTAAAAGAGCTACTATTGATGTTGATCTTTGCTTAACTGTCTGGGACTAGCTGTTAGAGATTTTTCACAGCTCTATCTACAACAAGTAAGACATATTGTTCATACTTTTCCACTGAAGTCCATTTTCAAATATCTCCATCCATCATCTTTTACCTGTTTCTTCTATTTTTGGGTCACAGGGGTCGCCGGTGCCTATGTCCAACAACAACTGTGCGAGGGGCGGGGTACACCCTGGACGAGTCACAAGTCCATCACAGGGCCACATAGAGACAAACGAGACAAACAACCATTCACTCTCTCACTCTCACCTAGGAACAATTTAAAGATCCACTGACGTGATTTTTCTACTATCAAATTGCTCAAAATATATATATTTTATCATTTAAATATGTTATTAAATATTTGTACATATTTAAATATGTACACTACTCTAATATCTACACCACTGCTGATACATATACAGTGTGCTCTGAACGGTCTTATTTAGGGATGCCCAATGTGCCTTACTGCATATGCCACTTTTTGCCTCTATAACAACATCAACTACTACCTCATACATATACTGTGTACATTAACTCATACGCTGCTTTGCCACTTTGCAAATGTCAATGCTAGAAACCCTTAGTTTATTTTAGTTATACTTTTTATACTCTTTTTTTATACTAGTATGCAAAAACTCAGGCCAGTATTATGTTCATTAAATGTTTAATGTTTTAGTTTTAGAGTTGGTGTAAATTTTCATACTCTTATACCACTATGCAAAAAACTCAGGACAGTGTTAGTTTTACTATTTTATGCTTATGTCTATTATTATATGTTTCAGTGTTTCAATGTTTAGATGTTTACTGTTGCACCGAGGGACTGAGAGAAACGCAATTTCGGTCCTGTGTATGTCCTGTACAGTACATATTGCAGATCTGACAATAAAGTTGACTTTGACTTTGACTTGACTTTGACTTAGTTTTTGCAAACAAAATGATAAATCACTTTAATTTTGCTTTAAAAGTGATTTTGAACTTCAAGCTGTGTTTAATCGTGGGAAATCAGTTTACACCCGAACGCACCATATGTGATGTAATGTCCAGAGTTGAGGCAGAGCTCTGAGCTTGTCACGGTGTGCGCAGCTCCACATGAAGGTCAGTCTGATACAGCATCAGACCTAAATTAGATCCTGTTGTTTCTTGTTCCATCACCCAAACTATTTTCTGCTTCCCAAAATGAAGACAAATAGCTCAAATCTTCACATGGAGCCAAGATGGTGTAGTGGCTAAGGCTTTTGACTTGGGACCCGAAGGACGCGGGTTCGCGCCCCGGCCACTACACACCTTGGGGTGTCTATGAGTGCACACCTAATTCTCCAGCTCCCCGAGCGCTGACTACGGCTGCTCGCTGCACCACCTGGTGGTGGTTGGGTTAAAGGCAGAAGACCAATTTCGTCTGTCAAGTATGGGAAACATACACAGATGACAAATGTGACAAATTATTAATTATTATTATTATTAAATTAGTCAAGTTTTAAAATGTCCGCTATTGAAGAGACTGGAGCCCTCTGCCTCTCACTCTGGACATTACGTCACAGATGGTGTGTTCAGGTGTAAACGGATTTCCCATGATTAAACACGGCTTGTAGTTCAAAATCACTTTTAAAGCAAAATTAAAGTGATTTATCATTTTGTTTGCAAAAACTAACATATTTAAATGATAAAATATAAATATTTTGAGCAATTTCATGAATAGTAGAAAAATCACGTCAGTGGATCTTTAAAGTTACCAATCAGCCTATGTCTATGGGAGTCTGGGAGGAAACCAGAGTACCTGGAGAAAACCCACGCATGCACGGAGAACATGCAAACTCCACCCAGAAAGGCCCCCAGACTTGGATTTGAACCAAGGACCTGCTCGCTGAGAGGCAGCAGCTCTACCAGTTGCGCCACCGTGCTGTCCTTCAAATATCTCAACTATCACTTAACAAGCATATGTCACATACCTTTCATAAATAGAATCAAGTTATCATGTCAGGACATTATTGAATATATGATCTCAATTCTGAATTTATAGTAGTAGAATGACCTAACCTAAAGTTAGCTGTCTACACTTTTTACCATTGTAATGCAGAGGAGCACGCAAAGACGTTTGTAATTTGTTTATGATGTAAAACTTTGAGGGGGCAGCAGAGCTCTGTTTTCGGTGTTGAGCGAAATGGGGGAATTAGAAATACTCTACACAACTTCTGCTTTGGTGTATGGATTCATCTACCGGTACTCTGAAACAACCTTACTTAATGACAATAACTGCTGGATGTCTGATCCCTGAGCTCTTGGCTTTCACTAACTGCGGTCTCCTGGTTAATTTACTCGAATAGCCCTGATCTATAAGTAAGAAATGCCACTATCAAAAATTGGGTTGCCACATCAAAATCCAAGATGTCTACTGCCATATATATCAGTATATGGGAGAGTGGTGGTGCAGAGGTTAGAGCTTGCAAACGGAAGCTCACTGGTACAACTCCTCGAACTGACAACATCAAAATGTGGGTGAGAATGGTGAAACACCCACACCTGCCTACACCCTCATTTGCCCCACTCTGGGCCCTTGAGAAAGGCACCTTAACCCCCACCATCTGCTCCCCCAGGCGCTCTAGATGGCAGAGGAAGTCTTTCGGACGAAATGTTTCTACTTTTTTTTTTCTTTTTATGTTCAGAGGACCAGACTTATCTTTTTTTT
>JBBPBX010047614.1:3478-16036 GCA_038048925.1 Garcialebias charrua | reverse complement strand
TATATATATATATATATATAACAAAGCGACAATTTTCTGTTTTTCTGGGTGAAAGCAGGGGACCCCCCCCGGACAGATCTCTAGTCCATCACAGACACACCCAAGTAACAGAAGAACGTTCTGAGAACGTTATTTTTAGGTTAGGGAACGTTCCCTCTTAACGTTCCATGAACGTTAGGGTGTGGAGTTTTCTCGTGGTTCTCAGAACGTTAGGTGAGAACGTTATGCTAGAACTTTCTTAGAACATTCCATAAATTTTATTATTATTATTATTATTATTATTATTATTATTATAATATGGATTCATGCATTTTTGTGCAAATTATGAACAATCAAAATAGATTCAAAGTTATTTATTCATCTACTGAACAATGGCCCTCATGCACGAACCGTTCGTACGCACAGATTTGTTCTTAAACTGTGCGTACGAGTGTTTTAGGATCATTTGCGGCATCCAACAATGTTTTCGTATCCTACGATTTTCTTCAGATACGAACAAAATTTACGAGTGGTCCGGACCTGTCGTATAATTTAGGAGCGTCAGTCTGCTGTCATCCAGACGGATCTTCTCCACGAATAACTTCATATTTCGTTATTTAGAAAATATTTTGGGTTTAAAAAAATCACGCACCATAATTATTCTTGACAATAGGTTATTCTGTTTGAATTAGAATTATAATTTTAAGTTTAATTTGTTTGGTGTGTCGCGCAGGCTTCAGTGAGTCGTGCGCTCCCCTTGGTCATCAAAGCCGCTCCTCATATTAACACCCAGGTACATAAAATTCCCATACACCGCCGCAGAACAAGTACGAATTAAGACTGATTTTCATGCTATTGCTGGACTGCTGTGCCAAACACCATCGGAGCAATAGATTATTATATCTGATTCGAAATATAACCTGCAGAATGTGGTTGCGCGATGACCAGGAGGAGCGCGCATGACACATTTGTGCTGCAAAACATGTTGGCACGCGTCTGCGCAGCATGGCATTTACAGTATTGTCCATCCATCTCGCAGACTATTGACCACCTCCTGCCCGTGCTGCGGCGAGACGTTTGTTTGAAGCCATTGTCAGATCAAACCATTTATTCTTGATTTCTGATACTGTACGACCCACGGGACACACAGTATATGCACTACAATATTAATATGATGTTAACTGTAGTTTCGAGACATTTTAAAATGCTTCTGTTCAAAAACACATCCGACACTTGCGGGGGGGGGGGGGCAGCGGTGCGCTCTTCTGAATAAGTGAAACTATAATGTAACTCAGTACACTAAAATTAGAGATATTTGACCATCCGACACCTGCGGGGGGTGGGGGGGTAGCCACAGCGCGACTGAGAGCAGATCTC
Source organism: Garcialebias charrua (assembly GCA_038048925.1). Lineage (NCBI taxonomy): Eukaryota > Metazoa > Chordata > Actinopteri > Cyprinodontiformes > Rivulidae > Garcialebias > Garcialebias charrua. Next base: position 14,680 of record JBBPBX010047614.1, on the reverse strand, counting down.
CGAACGCGTGAAGTTCCTCCTTTCACTTCTTGAGTTTGAATGAATGGACACTTCCTGCTGTCAGAAGGCAGGAAGCGTGGCCTTATATGGTGTTTTGAGGGGTGGAAATTATGTAAATTACCTTCCCGCGAGCACGCGCAGGTGAGTAGAACAGGTGGGATCCATCAACTTTAAGCAGCCCGTTTACACGCTTTTCCTGTGGATAGAAGACTTTGTTGGATCTGACGTGGCATGTTCGTACGAACGCTTCGTACGAACAAAAGTAGGAGACATTTAGGATAAAAATACGAACATTTTCGTGCATGAGGGCCAATGTTTTTAACCTCCCAGAGAGAACAATTGCAAACAAACAAAAGTACACTTGTGTTATAAGAAAGAAAACTCAAATGTTTATTTTTTCCAAACCAAAAATGTGAACTATTCCAAACTACATTGTCCCTTTCTTTAAACTTAAAAGTCCAGCTTGAACATAAATCAAATTAAATATGTGTTTTGCCATGATTTCTAGCTTTCAAATACAAGTACCTGTACAATACTCTCATTGTAATGAGAAATTTAAGTTGGCTAAATAAATCTCCATTGCACAAATGAAATCTTTCAAGTTTTATTAAAAATGTCCACAATTCTTAAATCAAATCCAACAAAAGAAGCTGAATAATAAATTTGTGACCCATCACATCAAATGGGTTTATTTTTCAAAGTGGTTTGCGTAAATTTAGATAGTAAATAAGATGAATGAATAACTTATCAAATGGTTTAAATTAAATATCTGAAATAAAATCTTCACACCAAATATCAAACCATTTTCCTGATTATTAAGACAACACGATGAATTTGTCAGGATGATCTAAGTAAGAAAATGTATTTCTAAAAGTCAGTAATATATATGTTTGCTTGTAGGTCATTTTGACCAAATTTGACTTTAACCCCCGTTTGATGATGTGATGGGTCACATATTCAGTATGAAGTTCTAGTAAAACTAACCCTCTTTCAAAAACAAGGGGCGAGTAATCTGGTGATCCGACATAAATACATTCAGATAATCCTCCTTTTTAAAACATGGAGCGTGAAATCTGGTGATCCAACATGTGTTCACATATAAACAACTTCAGTGTTGTTTCAGAAACAGTTCTCAACCATCATTAGCCAAGCAGATCCATCATAAACATTTCTCAACCATCAGGAGCAATTGGTATCCATCATAAACAGTTTTCAACTATCATTATCAAATCACATCATCAGGAGCAATTGACATCCATCAGAAACATGTTGCAACCATCATGTATGAAAAACCAGTGCCTTAGTGTACAGTCCAGGAACTTTAAAAAGCTAGAAGCAGCACAAAAAAAGCATAGAAAATTCCCTTACTTTGATTGAAGTTGAGGTAGACAGGCTTATTAGGTGGTTCTCATGTTCAAACATGGATCAGATGGAACTGCTTAGCCATTGAGCAATGATTCAACCATGAATGATGCAGTGTTTCCCCTAGTTAACTTCCCACCCTCATCTATGGTCATGAGCTTTGGGTTATGACTGAAAGAACAAGATCTCGGATACAAGCGGCTGAAATGAGTTTTCTCCGCAGGGTGGCTGGACTCTCCCTTAGAGATAGGGTGAGAAGCTCAGTCATCCGGGAGGGACTCGGAGTAGAGCCGCTGCTTCTCCACATCGAGAGGAGCCAGTTGAGGTGGCTCGGGCATCTGGTTAGGATGCCTCCTGGACGCCTCCCTGGTGAGGTGTTCCGGGCATGTCCCACCGGGAGGAGACCCAGAGGAAGACCCAGGACGCGCTGGAGGGACTATGTTTCTCGGCTGGCCTGGGAACGCCTTGGGATTCCCCCGGAGGAGCTGCTCCAAGTGGCTGGGGAGAGGGAAGTCTGGGCCTCCCTACTTAGGCTGCTACCCCCGCGACCCAACCCCAGATAAGCGGAAGAAGATGGATAGATGGATGGAACTTGCCATGGCGGGGTGCTCATCTCATCCATGATTTTTGTTGACGGGGGGACGGACACGTCTGAGTGCAGCTTGTAGGGGCAGGGGGCATTCAGCACGAGGGGAGAGGCAACGTGAGCGCTCCCTTTAGCTTTTTAGCTAGAGAGCCTGTATTTTGTGCTGCTAGCTTAGTGCTATGCCAGTGCTGGGTGGGTGGGTCAAGTTTGGTCTGGTAGGCGGGGTGCTCAGTTCTGTTGACGGGGTGGCGCACCCCGCTTGTATAATGGTAGGGGAAACACTGAATGATGGGTACATGGGAGTCCAGATGTGAGTTCAGGTCAGGTGTGTGGTCTTGATGAGAGCAGGTCTGTCCATCAGGTCAGGTGTGTTTTCCTGTTTTGGCAGCAGTCATTGATGTGGATACATGACAGGGTTAGGCACAAGGTGGTGACGCACAAGTGATGATGGAGAGGAGCTGCAGGAGGATGGTGAGGAGAGAGCAGAGGACACAGGTCTGCCCATGACGTCAGGTGCAACAGGTTTTGTCTGTTGAAAGAGACACAAACATGAACATGTGAAGTTAAAGCAGGGTCATGACCTGCAATAAAAACAGAAAACACAGACAGAAAACAAGTTCAACTCACTGTTAGGCACAAGGTGGTGACGCACAGGTGATGATGGAGAGGAGCTGCAGGAGGATGGTGAGGAGAGAGCAGAGGACACAGGTCTGCCCATGAGGTCAGGTGCAACAGGTTTTGTCTGTTGAAAGAGACACAAACATGAACATGTGAAGTTAAAGCAGGGTCATGACCTGCAATAAAAACAGAAAACACAGACAGAAAACAAGTTCAACTCACTGTTAGGCACAAGGTGGTGACGCACAGGTGATGATGGAGAGGAGCTGCAGGAGGATGGTGAGGAGAGAGCAGAGGACACAGGTCTGCCCATGAGGTCAGGTGCAACAGGTTTTGTCTGTTGAAAGAGACACAAACATGAACATGTGAAGTTAAAGCAGGGTCATGACCTGCAATAAAAACAGAAAACACAGACAGAAAACAAGTTCAACTCACTGTTAGGCACAAGGTGGTGACGCACAGGTGATGATGGAGAGGAGCTGCAGGAGGTAGTAGGATGGTGAGGAGAGAGCAGAGTTTTGTCCTACATTATATACACTCACCAAGTATCAAGCTTTGTGTTGGCCAAAGGCTTTGACTCCACATCTTTATGAGCCCCCGATTGCCTCCCAGTCAAACTTCAATTGGCCAATAACTCTCTCCCGTAGACGAGCACGGCAAGATCTCCAACCAGCAAGGCTGAGCTGGTAGTCCGTAGAGACTTCACCTTTCGCCTTGGGACTTCTACATCCGGCACAACAGGCACCTGCAAAACACATGGATCTTGTTAACCAAATAATGATTAAACATTTATTTACAGTACAGTATTTGGAAATCTATAGTATATATTCATCTTTGCAATGAATATGCCTAAGCCTATTTTCTATAGCTTTATTGCATACCATCAAGGGGTATCATATCACTTCTCATCTATCATTTATGTGTGCAATCAAAAGATGTAGAAATAAATTGTATTGTAATGTTTCCCCAAATACGAGCGAGTTCCGTACTTATGAGTTGCTCGTAAACCGGAAATTCGTACGTCGGAACAAGAAACACGTGTTCTCGTAAGTCCGGATTTTCGCTCGTAAGTTGGAACATTTATGCTAGCGCTACTACGAACACTCGTTTTTCATCAAAAACATTCATACTACTTCATAAACATGCTCAGAAACGTGTTTCCAAACGGTTAGCTAACACACTTTCATCTAAAAACACAAAAAAGTGCTGTATTTTTTACAAATTTACTGCTCGTTCGCCAGCTCGTAAGTCCGGGACCTCGTATGTAAGAGCGCTCGTAAGTCGGGGACTACCTGTATACTGTACTCTTACTTTCAGATGGGCTTGACGAGAGTGTGGAGCTGTAAACACCACCACAGTCACATGCAGCATGACTGTTGGAATGTGGATTGACATAATGTCAGAACAAACCAAGGACCTTATTCTATGGTTGCCCCGTGAAACAATTAAAGCAACATGTTTTGCAGAAAGCTAAAAACTTGGGACTCCAGAAGTGAATCATACATGCAAATAACACTGTGAAATATTTATTGGCTGTTTCTCCCTCTGGAATAATCATGTTTATTTCAGATGCTTATGGTGGTAAATGCAGTGACAGGTTTATAACACAGAACTCTGGGTTTCTGGACTATCTGCGTGCTGGAGATCAGGTGATGGGTGATCGTGGTTTCACAGTGAGGGACCTGCTGCAAGAGCTATGGTGTCAATTTAATCATTCCAGCATTCACACGCAAAGGATGCCAGCTTATTTCAAGTGAGAAGTGAGAAGACATTAAATGTAAACATTTTTCTCAAACATGTACAGTACTGGTGTACTTGCTGTAAACGTAACACAACTCTTAACATGTTTTTTTAAAGGATGCAATGTTAACTATATTACATTAGAAAAGTATTTGCTAAAATGATTCATTTATTATGTACAATAGTTGCAAGGTTAGTTTTTTGTGTGCACTATATCAGTTAATTTTGGATTAAACTACTGTTTCTATCTAAATGTCACTTTTTTCATTATCAGGTTTTTAAAGACCTGTCTATTTCATTATTTGTTTTCGTTTACTGTATTTTATTAAAAGTTCTCAAGGTGCTTCATTTGTGAATCAGTGAAGTCTTTGTCAAAAGAAATGTCAAGCTCCAGGTGCTCAGTTGGTGTCCAGATAAACATCTTGCAGCTCAAAAGTCCAAGACAACATCATTGTTAGCTGGACCTGGAGATGTGGATTTTTAATGCTTAGACTGGACTCTGTGTTTGCCTTAAGGTAAATAAGATTGTGTCCCACCTCTCTTAACATAACAGGACCAACCTTTTAAATGTGAAGATACTGATAAGCTTCAGAGCTTTTCAGATTGCTCATCGCTTCACCATCTGAAGCAACTGTCAACAAAGTAGCTAAGTATGCTAGTAGCTAAACATGCTAGTGTACGTTATTTTCGGACACTTCTTCAAGTCGTCCACCCACCCCTCAATAGCTGTAGGTAGCGATAAAACTATTTCTCCACATTTGAGTTGTGATCGTTTGTGTTCCTACATATTTTATGACCTAAAACCTCTGACGAGAACCGGTTAGCGCGTTGCTAGCGTGTAAAAAAAGTGCCGGTTCTGACTTTCGGCGGAAGTCGTACACATAATTCGCGCAAGGTATCATAGGGGCTAGGAATAAGTTGGATATGGCTTATTTAAACGCTAGAATAACCTAACCTGCAGTGTTTTACTTGCCTCAAATTATCTGCCTCAGCAGCATACAGACCCGTTTTAGCTCGTTGTTAGCTTAGCTTTTAGCAACAGCAGGTTTTGTTCATTCATGTGAACAGAGCTAAAACAGCTAGCAAATAAAGAAAACAGAACCGATTACCTTCAACTTCCAACTGAATGTCCAGTCGTCGTCCAGAGTCAGACCAGTCGACGTCTAATAAAAAGCAAGTTTTACGAGCGCTGAGTCCGAGACAACAACAGCTTCTTGTCCGACAGATGAAAAGGAAATAGCTACATTTGAACGAAGCGCGCGAAGCAAGAGGCGTTGATTGGTTGGATATGATCACATGCTACTTCCCCCGATAAACAAGAGTGGCGTTGATTGGTTAGGACAAAGTTCACATGCAACCTGATAAACAAGAGTGGCGTTGATTGGTTAGGACAAAGTTCACATGCAACCTGATAAGCAAGAGTGGCGTTGATTGGTTGGGACATACAAAAGGGCAGAAAGCAAACAACTTCACGTTTCACGTACGCCTGGAGTAATGCAGAATAAAATTGAATAATGATAATAATAATGATGATAATAATAATACCCTGATGCATGCTCAATAATAATAATAACAATATACTATATATATATATATATATATATATATATATATATATATATATATATATATATATATATATATATATATATAGACAATATAAAAAAACAGCTCGAGCTGTTTCAAAAAACTGACAAAACGTTTAAAACAGAAAAATAAACCAGTGTGAAAATACTTTGTGTAGAAACTGGCAGATGGCAAAGGGAACGTTTGTTGAACGTTCTAAGAACGTTAGGTTAGAACGTTATATCTAGGTTTGTTCAAACGTTAGTCAAAACCTTCAAAGAACGTTCTAAGAACGTTAGGTTAGAACGTTATATCTAGGTTTGTTCAAACGTTAGTCAAAACCTTCAAAGAACGTTCTAAGAACGTTGTGATCTAACAGAACCATGTAAGAACCATACCAGAACGTTAGTTAACGTTCTCTGTTACTTGGGATTAAAACAGTCTGTTTCATGAGAAGATGAGTTCATGTTGCAGTGAAGTTTACACACTGACAAGTTCTTATTTATTAGTGTCAAATTGAGAAGCTTGTGAGTTGAGACTGAATAAAAAATGTCTGTTTATTCAAAATGGACTCGATTAATCTTGTTTTAAAGGGGACCACACATGCAAAATTCACTTTTTAATGTTATTTTTACTCAACTTTGGGTATTTACTTCATAAAAAAAACAGTCCTAAGGCCAAAAAAATGCACCCAGTGGTTTATTTACTCTAAGTAGATTTATTTTACTGTGATAATTTAGGTTTCGTTTTTAAATCAATTGCGCTTGTGACGTCACAAACGCTAGGACAACCCACCACAACCTGAGTCCAGCCCCTCACCTAGCAACCCCTGGTTAGCCTCCACCCACTTCAGTATTAAACACATGACTGTTGTTTTTCATGATTTCATCTCATCTTTTGTTTATATGTTCTTAATTTCATGTATACAGCACTTTGTTGCAGCTGTGTTTTTTTTTAATGGCTTTATAAATAAAGTATAATTGTTATTTTTATGTTTTAGTTCAATTTTTAGTGTATTTGCGATCGCTCCCAACACGCAGCCGGTAAAAATTAAACGAGCAGACCCCCGGCGTAGGGACCGGCGGCAACGGGACCCTCTTCTGGCGGATGGAGCGGAGCTTCAACTGTACAGCCTCGCAGCAGCCTCGCAGCAGCGAGGACCTTCTCCTTACGGATTAATTTACGGGAGACACTTGGTGAACTTTGTGTTGTCTTGACTGGAACAGCGATAACTCCCAAAATCGCCGCGTGCAACGAGCGGAGCTGGCGAACACCGGAAGAGGAACAAGCTAACATTAGCATCGGATTCGGGTGGTCTCATGCTAAAAGGAGCAGCAAATTGCGGCGCGCTCAGACGGGTTTCGGTAAGTTATCTTAAGCTAGCACTAACAGTAAGTCAAATGAGTAATAAAAAAAGAGCTAATTTTAAAACAACAACACATTACAGATACTGGCTGTTACAGAGGGCGTAAACAGATCGTTGAAGGGCGTGGACTTCAGAACTTGTATCAGAAACCGGTCGTTCAAAACGAAAGTTAAAAATGGCAGAATTAAAAAGGGTATAATTAATTATCTAAGAATTATTTTGTGTATTAAAATGAATTAATATTGTCAAGATAGCACACAGACATAACATAAAAATTTTAAAGACCTATATGTGGTCTCCTTTAAGAAAAATGGGAGGGAGGTTCCTTGGGCTGTCTCTCCTTCCTTTTTTTCGGTTCTCAAAATGGTGGATGCTCACTGTGGTTTGAGCTCTTTAGCATAGCATTTTTCACACAAAGTTTTTAATAAAAAAATCAGTCAACAAGTTCTCAGCTTCTTTTTGCAGAGAAAAACAACTACAGTATTTACACAAAGGCACGGGTTTCAACCGTGAATTTTGGAGCTTCGACAAGATGGAGGTTTATTTCCTCGAGGTTGGCCTGTTAGCTTAGCTCGTAGTTTAGCTTCTCAGCTTAGCTGCTTTTAACAATCCAAAAACAAGATTTTGGACGGTTAAAATTGATTTTAAAGAGAAAAGAGTCAGTGAAGAGCACCGGAGTAGTTGAGCCTTTTGTCATCCAGTGTCTTCAGTAGAAAGAGAGAGACACGAAGAAACGATAAAGCCGATAAATGAAAATGAAGTTGATAATTTCCATTGATCGTGCGATTAAATGATTTATCGCGACAGGCCTACTTAAAACAATTGAATGAAAAACCTATCCGTGTTCTTGATTCTCCAACAGCTTTCACTGGCAAAATGGAGAACAAAAATGATAGGGAAAGAAAGTACAGTACAGGGAGAGAAAATTAAAGGTAAAGTGAAAGAGAAGCCAAATGAAAAACCAAGAGGTGAATGATGGATGAACATAGCATGAACAAGCAGCATGTAAAGTGACTATAAGTTAAATATAATAGCCTAATTAGAATAAGCTAAATGCAGTAAGTTATTAACGTCAGATAGACGTCTAATGTAGACGCCTTTTAGACGTCGGGAATATAGACGTCTGTTGGACGTCAAAACCAGAACGTCTTTTAAACGTCGGAAAAAGACGTACTTTAGACGTCAGAAAATGACGTCTAAGAGACGTCAGAAAAAGACGTCTTCTGGCGTAACGTTTTGGACCTTCCAGGTTAGATAGAGGTTAGATAGAGGTTAAATAGAGACAAAAGAAGATCAAGCCGAGCTATGAAAGAGAAATCAAATACAAATCTGAAGACAGTTGAACGAGTCCAAGATGTGCTCTGTATTTTAACTTTTGGGTCTCGAAACAACCACTCGAGATACAGACTTTAGGACGCCGACTACGGTAATAAAGACCCTGAATCCAAATTTATCTTAGGAATGAGCTTATAATTACTTAAAGCGCTAATTATCATCCTAAAAAGCACAGAAGCTCTCTGTACGTTTTTCAAATGATTACAATAGTTATTAAAATTTAGATTTCTCAAACACTGTTGTTACACAAAGCAGCCAATATTTAAATTCTGTTGTTTTTACAACAGATCAATTTCAAGGAATTTAAAGAAGTAAATGTATATATAACAACTAAAACACCTTTCCCTGTGGACATCTTCAATGAACAAGTAAAAGCAACATTCTGAATCCAACCAAACAGTAGAGTTTGAAAAATGTGGACCCATTTCTTTTAAACGAAACTGTCCAAAGACATTATAATATTTACACACTGATTTGCAACATGGAGAGGAAAATATTTCCACTTTTACAGACATTTTCCTTCATAGCGGAAGCAACACTTTGGTTGAGATGAACTCATATATTTAAGGAGATTCAAGATGAATTTAGAAAATAAATAAATCCAGAAGAATAATAACAAGAAGTTTTGGATTTCAGAGGAAAACTCGTTGAACTCAAACTGTCAACACATAGTGTTTTATCTATACTTCACTGAACTTCTTGTCAAAAAGAAGGAAGGAATGATGATCAGAAATTAATTAGACCGATAAATAATTAAGAATATAGCTATCTTTCATTGTTTGTGCCCATTCGTAGGTGGTAAGTAAAAAACTTCACATTGTCAAAAAATCCAGGTAGGAAAAGCGAACAGCGAACAGAGAGATCTTTCAGATGCGCCTTGAACACGGTCTGATCCGCCTCTCGGGTGCAGTGCGCGCTCCCGACACAGGGTTGCAGTGCGCGCGCCCGACACAGGGGGAACAGATTCTCAGCTGCGTCAAGCTGACACCCCACACACGTCAAAAATTAAATCAAATAGTATGAATGGTTAGTGCTCCGTTAGTGCTGGTTTGACGTGGGTGGAGTGTCAGCTTCACGCAGCTCAGATTCTCACGGGGGAACAGAAATTCGCACAGCACCGGGAGTTTATTTCCGGTTCCGCCATAAACTCCCGCGTTCAATTAACAAAATAAAAGCTCGTCTTTGGTTTAATCAAAAACCAAAACGTTCCCCCTTTTTTTATTTTTAGCAATTCCGTTTTTCTAATTTCGTTTTAAAAACGGAAAAACAAAAAAACATCCGTTTTTCGATTTTCATTATTTGTTATTGAAACAAAAAACAAAAAACCATCCGTTTTTCAATTTTCGATTTTGTTTTGAAAACCAAAATCCAATGACCAAAAGATACACGGACCAATGTCCTGCGGACTTATTTGTTTTTTATTTTTCTTTTCTAACAAATGAGTGACCCGCAAGTTGTTCTGATAGTGCGCACATACAGTAAGCTAACACACACGAGCTGTGGACGCAACTTTTACAAATGGATAGCTACGTTTTGTTCAAAGATAACAAGCGAGTTACTCTCAAAGAGGAAGATATGACGACGGAAAAAATCGGCAGGATCTTCCAGGTACTGAAGTTTTGTTTTGGCGCGGCAGTATAACCACGAATATTTAAACGATAAAAGTTAGCATGTGCACATGCTGTGTACATGTACCAGCGATTAGCTTTTATTTGCACAAATGCTAATAGTTTCTTAAGTTTAAAAATTTACTGGGTAAGATAAGTCTTACCCAGATAATAATTTACCGTAGATAAGTCTTTGTAATGTGTGTTCAAATTTAACCTACCAATTTTCACAAATTGTGAATCATCAGTTAGACGATAAATAAAATAAAATCAGTCAGGTAAATGAAATAAATGAAACGGCAAGAACCATTGACATGTTTGCATTACATTGTGATAAGATAAATTAATGTTTGAATAGTAATGGTGGTGACAACTAGTTGTTAAATCGTTAGTTGATTAGGCTCACAGTTGTGTGATGATGCACAACTGTTAAAAATTTAACGTTTTCAAATTTAACCCAGGTTGTACAAATGAACAACTTTTTACAAATAAACCCAGTCTCCTCCAGCTCATTGTAGTAACTGTTCCCCAACAGGTAAATGGCTCCAGCCTGTATCTAACAGATGACAGCAATGTGGCTATTTTCCCTCATGATGATGGCCACTTCAGCACCATCGGCCTAACAGAACGAGGTCATTATGAGGTGCATGGCGAAGGCGTTGAGGAACCTGTGGCAGGAGGTTCACACCAGCCTGCCCGCTTTGCATTCCACCGGACACCCAGTGCTGCTGCTGGCTCTGCTTCCACCAGTGGAAGAGGTGCTACGACAAAAGTATTCCAAAAGTGATTTTTTTTTCTTTCAACATGATAGTGGAGTAAAAATGCAAAATATTTGCTTAAGAATTGCTGTAAAGTGGGGATGCTTAAAGTTATATGTTACCTGAGTAATATAATAAGAAATGTGTCTAAACTTTATATATATATATACAGTATATATTCAGGAGCATCTTCATTGGAGAAGTTGTAGATGGAAAGCTTGAGACGAGTACAACACTAAACGTACGCTTCTCAGAATTTGAGGC